>OMKP01015981.1:5485-41834 GCA_900302375.1 Bathygadus melanobranchus
CCCACAGGTGTGCAGCCTCACCCAGCCAAACTAATCAGCCTGACTCGGGCCAGGTGAGGCTGCTTAAACCAGCCACCAACCACACACACTCCACAGTCCTTATTGTTTGTTTGATAACCTCTTTGTGTAATGGCAGTGCACTATACAATCATTTTCTTTAGTAGAGCAGCACATTCTAGGCCGTAATCTAGTAGGTTGCACAACGTTACACAGGAAAAAACAGCATTTCACTCTTAAAGATTATTCAAAAAAAGTAAAATGCAAACTGTGTCAACAGCAGCTGTCATATCATACGACTCGCGCTAGTGAAAATTATTCTCTGTAGGCTTATTCGGTAGTGCATTTCCACTGTTCTGCTAAATTGATTGTTCTATATGCTGAAACACATAATTTACATAGGCAATTTTAAATGTTTAATCAGTCAAATGCTTATTCATTCTCTTTATCAATGAGTGATGTGAATACCATGCATAATCAGGCAAACAGAGCTCTCCTTCGCCACAGAGACCAGCCACTGTTTGATTTCATAGATGTATATGGTTCATTACGGTATGTTATATTAGCCGATATTATAGTATTGGCATATCATTTATAATTTGGCACCTATCTCTTCCCACAATTTTTGACCTAGAGACTCCATTTAAGTTTTAAAATGTTCATCTTGGCTTGGAATCATGCTGCCAGGCCACATTAGTTTTATTTTATTGTTTTATTAAAGTTTGTGTCAAAATGTTTTGCAGGTTGAGATGTACACAAAATGTGCAGGTGTATTAAGTGATACAAGTGACGAATGGTGTCATCTGAATAATAATACAGTGAGGGTAAAGGAACCGTTTGGGAGGTTGCTTGTTTTCACACAGGGCTGTGATGGAGGGCAGCTGACAGCCTTTCAATAGAAAGGATGACACTGCAGCATCCCTTTGGAGTGGGCAGTAGAACAGGACCAGCACCGGTTAGCAAAACACTAGGAAACGGATTGCAGAAGTGACAGACAGAATCATGTTCACATTTTAGGCCTAAGGTTAACAAGTTCAAGAAAAAACAATATCCTTCTCTCATAATCTTAGAATTAATGGGAAATCCCTGTTTTTAGTGTCTTCACCATGCATTTATATCCCTATACTTTTTACTATGTATCGATACATATATACGTTCATGTTTTACACACGCACACACACACACGCACGCACTTGTCACACACGCACACTTGTCACACACGCACACTCGTCACACACACACACACACACACACACACACACACACACACACGTCACACCAGAGTGATAGAACAACTAACTAACTAGCTGGGTGAAGTTAGCAAGCCTGATAAATACACACACTGAACCACTAGCTACCATCAGCCAACGTATAGTGTTTAATAACTGCCATGGGTAGGCTTACGTGCATGTCTCCGAAAATGAAATTTGAAAGATAATATTAGCTTGCTAACCAGTAAACTATCTGCATAAATGCCTGCTATTTGCATGGCCACATGATGTACAGTGTGACTGTAAAATAATGGTCAAACTCATCATCTTTCAACCAACAATATATTGTTGTACAATGTAGTATTGTTGTATAATGTTGTAAAGTTATTATTCGCTCTTTCATTTACACAGATCAGCCACGACATTAAAACCATCTGCCTAATATTGTGAAGGTCCCCCTCATGCCACCAAAACATCTCTGACCCGTCAAGACCTTTGAAGGTGTACTGTGGTATCTGGCACTAAGACGTTAGCAGCAGATCCTTTACATGCTGGAAGTTGCGAGGTGGGGCCTCCATCGATCAGACTTGTTCTAGCACATCCCACAGATATTCCATCGGATTGAGATCTGGGGAATTTGAAGGCCAAGTCAACACCTTGAACTCTTCGTCATGTTCCTCAAACCATTCCTGAACCATTTTTGCAGTGGTGCAGGGGAATACCATTGCCATGAAGAGGTGTACTTGGTCTGCAACAATGTTCAGGTAGGTGGTAGGTGTCAAAGTAACATCCACATGAATGCCGCGACCCAAGGTTTACCAGCAGAACATTGCCCAGAGCATCACACTGCCTCCGCCGGCTTGCCTTGTTCCCATGGTGCATTTGGTGCCATTTCTTACCCAGGTAAATGACACACTTGCACCCGGCCATCCACATGATGTAAAGGAAAACGTGATTCATCAGACCATGACACCTTCTTCCATTGCTCCATGGTCCAGTTCTGACACTTGTGTGCCCCTTTGTAGTGCACTTGTTGGTGCACAGGGGTCAGTCAGCATGGGCACCCTGACCAGTCTGCGGCTACACAGCTCCATATGCAACAAGCTGTGATGCACCTTTTTATCATAGCCAGCATTAACTTTTTCAGCAAGTTGTGCTACAGTAGCTCTTCTGTGGGATCGGATCACAGGCTAAACTTTGCTCCCCATGCGCATCAATGAGCCTTGGGTGGCCATGACCCTATCGCTGGTTCATCAGTTGTCCTTATTTGGACCACATGTTGTGGCTGAACGGTATAATTATATTATTAAAAATGTAAATGTCATCGTTGCCATTATTATTATTATTATTATTATTATTATTATTATTATTATATCCTACCTTATCTCCTAACAATGTAGGCATTTCCTTGTGTAACCCATCAAGTGAAAAACACTAGATGTTCCGTCGGGGATAACTTTGTAGGCTTAATAGGCTACTTCGCATGACTCTCTTCCGTTCTTTTCTCTCTTTACTCCTAATTCCCAAATCTCACCTCCAGCACCTTTAAACTGTTGTATTTTACGTCAGGATCGTGGTTGGGAAAACCCATTTAGGGACATGTAAGCTAGTGAGTAAGTGCTATAACGCAATGCATCAGTAAAATCAAGTATACATTTACATTTAGGGCATTTGGCAGACTCTTATCCAAAGCGACTTACAATAAGTACATTTGTCGAAAGAGGGAAACAATATATCGCTGATGGTACAGTACAAATAGAATAGAACAAGTTTCAAGCACTCCTGATTGCCAGGTCAATAGAATAAGTTACAAGCTTACAATTGCTAGGTTGACCCTTTACTGTAAATCAGCAGGTAGCCAGGATACGATGCTACGGAAAGCTAAGTACTATTTCAAGTAGCAGGACATACTAGCGTACCGGATGCTACAAAGTGCCAGTATGTACAGACACGGAAGTGCTAGGGATCCAGGAGGGGATGGGATTCAATTCGATTGCGGAAGCTGATTAGTGATTCTGCTGTCCTGACCTCTGTCAGGAGATCATTCCACCACTGCGGTGTGACAGAGAAGAGTTGTGACTGTGGAGTGACGTTTGTTTGCTTTTAGTGATGGTGGTATCGGGCGGCCAGCTTAAGTCGTTGAGTGGAGTGCACGAGCTGGGGCATGGGGTTTGGCCAGTGCTTGGAGGGTAGGTGGGGGCAGTTCCACTGACAGCCTTGTAGGCCAGCACCAAATTCTTGAACTTGATACGAGCATGGAGAACTTCGGTAGGTTGAACACAAGGAAATGCAGCGTTCTGATACGCTGCATTTGATTATATGGGTTAGGGTTAGGGTTGATATAATGTATGTGTTTGTCCCTATACAAGTAAACCATACTACTTCTTCAAAAGGAGCTGAACTCCAAGGTGTCCATGGAGGAGACACCGGACTCCTCTCATAACAACCGCTTGGACCAGTACTCCCAGGTGTCCCTGTATGTTGGACTGCAAGAGGGCCACTGGTGCAGCCTCATCCCAGAGCTGCTAGACTCTGCTGAACATGACTGGAGAGAGAAGGTGTGTGTGTGTGTGTACACACCATGCAGATAAAAATGCGTGTCGTGTAACACATCAGCGTCTACTGTGATGAATAACAGACGTGTTGGGCAGCGGCATTACTTTCTGAACAATCATAATGCATTTGCTAGCCATGCACATTTATTTGACATATATACAACATGTTGATGCATAGCGATGCAATGGATTAGTGCAAGCAACTTTTTTTGTTGACCCCCCATTCCAGGTTTGTACCTTTTACAAAGAAAGCCATAACTACAACTAAATGGCTGTGTCAAATAGGATGACCAGACGTCCCGTTTTGTCCTGATTGTCCCGGTTTGTTCGGGATTGTCCTGGTTTCAAGCCTGGAGCCAAATATCTGTAAAACACTAACATATCTCTGATCTAATTATATGGGAAACACTAAGTGGCAACTACAAGTGGGCGGTATAGGGGGTTTGAAACTCTGGTCACTTTAGTGTAAAAGAGGCTTATATTTCTCCACCATTGGGAAGTGTTGCATTTCATTCATCTGTGATTGACAGGCAAGATGGATCCTGAGCCAATCAGGGAAGAGATGCCGTGATTGGTCAGAAATTAGCCGGGACTGATCTAAAATCTAGATTGGCTCATACAGAGGCAGACACAGTCAACTCGAATCCTATATTGTCACAGCGCATTTCGCTCACTGAACTGACTATGCCATGCCATTTTTAACAAATGACTCAAATAATAGCTCTTAAACCCTACCTACAGCACCTTTAATGATGTAAAGCAGTGGTTCTCAACCTCAAGGGGGTTGTTAAACTATTTGGGGGAGGGTCCCAAGATCAATTCCAAATATTTAAACATTGAACATTAGACAGAGCCCCCAGTATGCTAAAAGAAAACCAGACACATTGCATCCCAAGTGTTTTTTAAAGGGACAGTTTTTAGATTCAACACATTGAGCCTACTGTTTGGGGAGTGGAACATTTTTTTATGTACTTTCACTGGAAAAAGAGTATTTTGACTACAAACTGTTTTATCAGTTTGAACAAGAAAAACCTGAACATTTTATAGCCGTGGTGCTGCCATCGAGGCAGAAATAACAGCGACTAACAAGACACTACAGTGAGTGTCCCCATATATTTATTGGAGTCCCTGGTGCATAACTAGCCATGTTGGCATGTAAGTGCAAAATACTTGGGGCGGCAGAGTCTCTGTAAATTCTCTGCAAAAAAGGGTTGAGAACCCCTGGTATGTTTGTACAATTGATGTATTTATATATTGCCATAATTATATATTTGACGTGCATTGTGTGACAGTATTTGACTCTAAATGGATCTCAATGCATCAGCTGTAACAATGTTGTCATCTTCCAGGGTCTCCAAACCATGTTGGCCATGCTTCCAGTTTGTCTGGATCAGTACCGTACAGATGGCTACCTTCCTGTCTCTCTGGACTCTTTGAAGGCCCAGTACAAGGAGCTTGTTCAACAAGAGCAAACATCAGGAGAGGCCGATGGTTACTTCAGGGAGATTCTGGACCTGTTGCACACGCTTGAACTAAAAATAAAGTGATGGTGCATAGGTAAAAAAATAAAAATGATACCTAAAAGATTTGGATGTATGGAGGATGGCTCTAGCCAGGGCCGAAGTACGCTACAGACTTTGTGGATGTAAAGATGCCCTCAACATCATTCAGTATTTTTTTACATGTGTTTGTTGCATGTGCCAAGCATTTTTCAGAAATGCATTGGTAATGGATCAGCAGCAACAATTGCACTTTTTTGTTAATGATTGATAATATTACATCTTATTTATTTGAGAACCCTTAGTTTATATGGAATGTGTGGTTCAAAAATGCCTCAGTTTTTGAAGTGTTCTCATCCCATTTTGACAAGACGCTGTAGGGTGTTTAAGTGCATAGTGACTACTTGGTACCAGAAATTATATAGGCTGTAATAATGACTTGCCTGACTTGATTTGTCCTGCTTTTCTTTTTTCTTTTTCAGATAAATTTGCTAACCAATACCAGTCCTAGAGCTAGGCCCTAATATTAAAGAACAACTTGCAGCTTGGTAACTCCAGTTATTTAACTCGAGTTACCAGTTAAATAAGTGGGTTAAGTGTTGTTGTTTTTTACTTAGACTTACAGCTGGTCTCGGTGTTGTAATGCAATGTGTACACACAGACAAAAAACTAACTTGTGATAAGACAAACGCTAGAGCTACAGGGAATGGCAAGTAGATTGCAATGTCGAGAGGGTCGAGCCTTGAGACCCCAGCCTTATAATTTTGTTATATTTTACTGCCAAGGGACCGCAAACTATAGACGACCAAGTGTACCATGAAAATAATGACTTAATTAATTTAATCTGTCTCGAGGCTCAATGCTCTCGACATTCTACTTGCCTCTAGCTCTGGCATTTGTCTTACCACAAGTTGTCAAAAATTGTTTTTTTGGTCTGATTTTAAAAAAAAAATTCAATTACGTAGAACCTGCAAGTTCTTTAACATGCTCCTGAGCTCAATATTGGCTCTCAAACTTCTCATAAATGCTAATCTCCTAAAGTTTTGAGTATCCCCATTATATTTTAACCTCTTTTTCCTTGGTTGTTATGAAATATGTCTTATGAGTATTTAGATCTTCAAAACAATGCTTATTGTATTTATTTAGCCAGCATTTGCACATGTTTCTAACAGACATTAGACATTGTACAAATGCAGCAGTTTAATATTGGAAAAGGGGAAATTGAGAAAGAAGATGTGCTTCATCCTTAGTTGTTTTCCATGTGATGCCGTAGTCTTTAGAAGTTGTGTTGGTCCACTAATGTTCACATTGTCCTTCATGGGAGACTTTAACATCCTTCTTCTCCTGACTGAGGAAAAAAAATCACATTATTTAATTTAACATCCTAGAGTACTCCCCTGCTTTGGATACTAACACATTTTAATGGTCCCATTAATGTCACACTGCATTTATTATTCAGAATGGTCGCTTGCCTGTTTGCCTGGCAAAGGACACACTCAGTGCTGTAGGTCTGTCCATCATCACCACATACTGGGTCATACTCTCTGGAACATTGTCCGACCATATACTGGTCACAATGTGGCTGAAATTAGAAAGAGATTCACACATGCTTTAATTAATAAAATTAATTTATATTTGTTCAATTAGTTCAATTATTTATTTGAAGTGAGTACTTAATTTTAGAATGTAATGTTTTCTATAGATCTACCTGTCTTCGTTCAGGCCAGGTGAATGCATTGAGAGGCCATGCATTATTTTCATCCTCCTCTGACAGGACTATCACACACACACACACACACACACAATCAAACTTTTCGGTACTCAGTTCAACTGGTAACTTCAAGTATTTCCTGTTTTTATTTTATTCATTGTTCTAATTCATTCACTCTTACTTTTTGTTTTGACACTATACAGGTTGAAACTGTTAAAACTTGTGGTTATTGGAAGTAGGATTAAAAGCCACGCAGGAAAAACTTTTTTGTGAGATTTATCAAGAGAACGTCATTTTATAAGTTAGGTTTTCCTGTGCATAATGGTTGCCAAGTCTATCAAAATATATAAACGATTTAGCAATATGATATGCTTCTTTTGATAAACCTGTCATTATTAGCACCGTTATGCAGGTTCAGAGAATGATGCACATTAATTTCATGATCACATTTTTCTACTTGCTGAAAGAGTCCAGAAAATAAAGACTTGTTTTAATACAGATTTGGATGTTACATTGAGGTTCGTGATCATTGACATTTTCAACACTATTATTTTCCAAATAAGCAGTGTAAATATTGATTTATATGATCATTGTTATAATACTAATATATATTGTATTATTTTAGTACTTACCACTCAGAGACAGGAAAAGAACAGAACAAAATGCAACAAACACCTTCATGGCCTTTCTAGATGAATGCCTGAGGTCTCATACACATCTTTCTTCACATATCTGTGTGAGTTTACCAACAGGTGTGTGTTTCACACATCTGCCTTCTTTGCATGTGCAGTTATCAAACTGTTTAAACAGCCCCCCTCTTCTCACCTCCCATCCAATCAGTAGGTTCAACAGCGTTTCTCACCAAGGCCATTGACATTCTAGAGTATTAAAAGTGTAATAATTGCCAATCATTCAGACAGGGATAATATTTGATGAAATGCCACTATGTTATGTTTACTTTATTGAACAGTTTAAATGTGGTTGGCCTGTAGTTTCATTTATGTAGGACGTTGTTACACATTAAACGTTTAAATGCCAGACTACGATAAACTTTATTTTAGGAATAGGTTTTTCGCAATCTTGATTTGTATTCCAAATGCATTCTTCATTAAGTGTTGACTTCGCCAATTTATCTCTCAACTTATCTCTCCGCGTTAGGATGGTGTGGACGCCTGCGGTTGTTGCCGATGCTCTCTGTCTGGGGCGCAGCTCGGTTCGTTTCGCCTCATACGGCGGACAAAAATAGCAGGGAGATGCTGGGTGCAGGCAACATTGAGGAAAGTTAAACATTGCATATACTACCCATATCTAATATATTACCCACATTGAAATGATACAAAACCGTTTGAAAATCGGCAAAGTTCCCCTTTAATAATTGATGTGAAATGTTTTTTTTAATCGTATCTAAATGTAGGAGTTGTAGTGTGATTGGTGTATGCCTATGCTTTCATTTATACAATGTTCATTGAGAACCCTGACCTGAAGACCATGATGCCCATGTGAATAGTCAGCCATATCAACAGATTCAAGATGGTTGCCAGAACTCCAAAAATGTTAGATTAGTTATGAGCTTGACATGTGCCAACGTATTTCTTATTATAGGCTACTGTATGTTTATCTTTCTAATTTAATGGTATGCCTATTGAAGCAAGGTCCCTTGCCTACCTCTATTTATTTGTATTTTTCTTTATGATTTTATTTCAACGTCTATTTGATACTCGCCCCTTCCGCCCATTTTGAACCACTTTATGAGGTTTTGCCATAATTTTGTCTTTAATGCCTATTGCAGTTATTTTCTGTTCTCGGAGGAATTCCCTCTTGTTTCGCTAGGTAATCCACATCCATCCATCCGATTGTTGTCTTCACATGCTCATGGACATCTATTGTAATCATTTTGAGTATTGTAGATTTTTTAACAAATCACAAAAGGGACAATATAAGGCAAACAAGATTTGGTAAAATAAAAAACAGCATGCTCCGTGGCCATGGTCTAGTTGTATAATATATACTGGCACAACATTTGTTCAATTAATCAGAGGTTTCTCAATTTAGTGACGTCGTCTCCGGACCTACTGCGCGTCACCGAAAATATACTGTGTGCGCGCGGCAATGCGCGATCCCTGTGACTAAGATAGCTAACGCTAGCTCACCCCTCTAAACGGAAACAAGAAGAGAAAAGATTTGCGAGGAGAAGATGGCGGATCCAGTGGGTTGCGTTTTTTAAAGACGGCTACAACCCTTAGGTTTCGTCGACAAACGTCGTGAAAGGACCAGCGAACCTCAAATTAATTACCATCCGAAGATTGATTTAAAGGGCTGTTATTGCCCCTCGAGTCGAGGGGTCAGACATTCTACTGCGTCTGCCTTTTCGATGCTATTACCTTTGTGCTAGCGATGTCAGGCTAGCAAAACTACGACGTCGATTGGCTGGATGACTTAACATATTATTTAGGATTCTTTTTGGATTACCGTTTGTCAAATCCGATGTTTTTCCATATTCACCGAGTTTGTGAAGACTCGAAGATTATTCTCCTGGGCAGTGACACAAAACCAACCGACGTGGTCTAGTTTTCACCTGCTGTTAGCCTTCGACAATACCTTCTGGGAAGTAGCTAAGATTAGCACTATCTCCCCGATCGGTCGTAATTTAAATCGGGTTTTCTATATGTCCTTTTAACACTGGCAAGATCGTCTACACATTTTCTTGATTCGAATCGAAATTGCCGTTACAATTGGTGGGGATTATGGCGAGTAGCAGTGGCTCCAAAGCCGAGTTTATAGTCGGTGGGAAATACAAGCTTGTCAGAAAAATTGGATCGGGGTCGTTTGGCGACATATACTTGGCCATCAACATCACAAATGGAGAGGTAATCTACTTGTATACGATGCACATTCATTTCCTTTCAAATTTTTATTTTATTTTTACAAATCTGCTGGTGTGGCGTGGTGGTGAGAAGGCCTTTGAACCAACTGCCAAACTCTTGATAGTTAATTCGTATAGAGCATGTATAGTCTTTGCCTTTTCCAGGCACATACCTAATCCTAATTTTTGGGATATTAAAATCGATGTAAATACACTATATAATACACAATATAACCTGCGTGAAAGCCTGGGCACTGAGGTGTCAGCTG
This sequence comes from Bathygadus melanobranchus, assembly GCA_900302375.1. Lineage (NCBI taxonomy): Eukaryota > Metazoa > Chordata > Actinopteri > Gadiformes > Macrouridae > Bathygadus > Bathygadus melanobranchus. The sequence goes on from OMKP01015981.1 coordinate 15,591, forward strand.
TTTTTGAAAATCCAACCGAGCCTATGTATTTTTTCAGGAGGTAGCAGTAAAACTGGAATCGCAGAAAGCAAGACATCCACAGTTACTATACGAAAGTAAACTTTACAAGATCTTACAAGGAGGCATCGGGATTCCACACATAAGGTAAATCGATGATTATTGGTTGTGTTATTAGTGGGTGATAATTTCGATAACAAGATTGTGAAATGCGCATTGACGTCGACACTTAATCATAGCACGGATTTCTTAATGTGACTGAAGTAAGGCAGCCACTCTTGAGTCCGATCCAGAGCCATAACTTGGCTGGATTTAGCTCCGTTGATCTCTCTAATTCTCTCCACCCATATGGCTGTCGATATACATTGGTAGAAAGGCTCGTGTTTATCCATACGCCTTTTGTTCAGACCACAGTGCTTAACCGCACACATTTTAAATTGCAGGAGAGGAATAAGAAGTTGTGTGTTGCTGGAAATGGCCGCTCCTCTTTTGTTGTGTTTGCTCCCAACATGTCTTCCACTCCCTATTAGAAAATGGCGGCCGAGCACAGCAGCGAAAACAACCAACAAGGCCTAACCTTGGCAATAATGTTCTTTCATGTTGTGTTTTGGGTGTTTGCTCGGAATCTTATGAATACTGCCTACTAGCATTGTCAACTGTCACATGTTTTACAAGGCGAGCCGTTTGCCATGGAATAGGTACATCACGTATTTGTACCAATGAAAGAATTGTTAACCTGCGACAAGCAGTCGTCAAATGTTAACGTAACTTGAAAATTGAATCCCCATACGAAGTTTTTCTGGATTAAGTTAATCCAGAAAACAAAGCTATGATCACACTCCAGAAACATTTCTCGTCGTCAAATGTTTCTGGAGTGTTATCATAGCTTTATTTTCAAAACATTTAAAAACGAATTGTTCTAAGTTTTTAAATGCTCGTGCATACAAAGTACGAAGTTACAACCTATTGCAAATGGTAAAAAAAGAGAACCATATACCTATGTTGTGGGGTGGGGAGAAGGGTGGTTTGAATGCAGTGTTTTGTATTGCTATAGCTCCTTTTCACTGGTTGTCATTTCCTGACGTTCCTGTAATTTTAACGTTAGGTCTGTTTATTTGTCCATTGTAGCACCAGCATGGCCATTGCATATAGATAGATTTGTTGTGTCCATACTGGTGCGCTGCTATACCTAAATTGAACAACTACACCTGTTTTTCTGTGGGCTTAAAGGCCTATTAAACTGGGTTTCAGGTAGACATTTTTTATTTTACATCCTAGGAAGATTATTTGTGTCAAGGATTAAGTAGAGCAGTCCTGTTTTATTTTATTATTCAACACATTACATTTGAACATTTGTTGTGCACATACAACCATTTTCCTGTATTCAATAGAATGGAAACAATGAATACAAATCCATTATTACTTTGTATAGGCTCCTTGTTCTTTCCTGGTTCACACTATACCATTTTAGCCAGATTTTCCAAGTTATCAAGTCAGACAAAAGCCCTTAATCAGAAGGCTTTTCATAGCTCGCTCCTGTGACCAATCGATTGTGAAGTGTGCATTATAGTGTGAAGGCACAATCTTATAGGCTCGCCGAGGTGTCGCAGACACCCAAGAAAAATCTAGCAGGTTATATATCTGGAGCTGTCAGTCAAACTCATGGGTTGCGACCATCAATGACAGCAGCAACAGACTACAGTAAATGACAGTGCAAGATGTGGGTGAGAGGAAAACAAGGGGTAGGAGTAATCATTTTCAGTCCAAATAATTTATTTACCTTAAACTCTACTCAGAACAGATAATCCTTCCTGCGAGTCACCCAACCATTCTCGCCTCCATATTTTATTCCTTGTTTTTTCTCCTCTACAAATCAGTGCACAAACAACTTAGATCAACTTGGACATCCATTTTTGGAAACACCACTTCTTTCGTCTGTGTTTTCATGACTAATCGTAGTTTTGGGCAGACTCGTCAGGGTTTCCTCCATGTGAAAAGTCTTGTAATGTGATCCCCTGTTGCCAGTCAGTCATGTAGTATGAAACCCAACAACTTCAAGACACTTGATTACAAGACTGGTGTAATGTGTGCAGACGACTTGTGGTGCCCTTACACACTGCACTAGTGGTGCAGTGTGTAAGGGCTATATGTTAAATGGTTTGCATTTATGCGGGGCTTTTATCCAAAGCTCTTTACGTTGCCTATATTCACCCATTCATACACCAATGGTGTCAACCATGCAAGGCAACAACCAGCTCATCGGGAGCCGTTATGGTTGGGTGTCTTACTCAGGGACACCTCGACAATTAGCTAGGCAGAGCTGGGGATTGAACCAGCAACCTTCCGGTTGCCAGACAACCGTCTCTACCTCCTGAGCTACAGCCGCCCCCACTCACGTTAACCTGTGCTACAGTCAGTATATTCAAACATTCTGGTGGACCCACCCTGCTGCATATTTTGTTCTCTAAAATGCACATACACCCTTACAATTGGCAGCCAGCCGATTGGCTGCTGGCTGAAACCTGATCTCTCTTGTGCCTGCCTATGTGTTCTTTTAACAACTAGGACATAGTGTCTTGTAACCCCTGTTGGGAATTAGATCTGTAGCCTATATTTGGATGTTTGGTGGTGTAATTTCACCAATCTAGCTTCATGTGGGAGCTAGTGCTTATGATCATCAAAGTGCCAGCCCAACGCAATTACATCTGTAAACTGCCTGAATCTGTTTCTGATATATATTTTTTTATTGTCAACTATGGATAATGCACACGTCATATGTTTGCTTTTCCACTTTCCAACCAAACCAAGTGCACTGGGCCCTATCACCTTGCCACGAGACCACTAAAAGTTTTTTAGGAACCCGTGTAACCTGCTCATCCTGATACTCCTCTCCTTGCCCTTCCCCCACTTCAACAGTATTTCATGGGGTGAGAAAAGGTGCAGGGAGTGAACTGATATATTTGGTCATTCTTAGTGTGTTGCAGAGAGGTTTGAATAATTACTTTTGATACTTTGATAGGTCTCATTTCAGTCTGTATTTATCTCAAATGTCCTAAAATCAAAACCAAACTCAGGGACTGTAAAACACCACGTATACAACTCGGGTCAATGATCATTGCATCACACACTAAAAACCTGTTTTGACCTGGCTAAGGCAATAACCTTGTTTCTTAACAGCCACAAACATCTAGGGCCAGGCTAAGCATGGTTATGGGTATTGTGTGTATGATTAATCCTGTGCATGCACCTAAAGGTCAGATATTCATGACACACCCACCCAGAAATGCACAGAAATACAGGCTGTTTACTCAGTATGTTCGGTGTTTAGACAGTATAAAGCTACGGTGGCTCATCGTACAACGCACTTGTTTGGCAACAAGGAGATGTCTTTCATGTTCAATCCAATGAGATCTGTGCATGTAAACATTCTCTATGTATATATATCTCCCATTCCAGCATTTTGGGCAGTATGAGGCATTTCTGATACTGTTATCGTAACAACAAATGAATTCCATGGTCATGCTGTATAGTGTGTGTATATGTATATAGAAAATAAGAAATCGTTAAACTGATTTTTACAGCGTGTTTTTGGACTATTCATGCAAATTATGCCATCGCCAATGTATGTGTGTGCACCGACATGCGTTGATTAGTGTGGTTTTCATTTTCGTCGCCATTTACAAGGACAATCATTTACTTTTCACACCACTTTCTTTCGCAACCGTCCACAAGGCTCGATCTCTGCATGCTGTATTGCGCTAAGTATTAGTGTTATCACCCAGCCCTACTTCAAGCTGTTGATCCATTGCATATCTTGTCAAATATTATGGTTGGAGTTAGCCCGCATATCAATCAATTGTTCCTCAATTGACCCATCTACCATTTCACTGCTTCTGTACACTGTATATTGGCATGTGACAAATAAAACCTTTAATCTAGGATGAGCTGGTTACGGAGCCGAACCTCCTTAATCAATGAGATTTTATTATACTACCCAGTAGGATAGTAGAGTCTAAAGAAAACCATTTGTTTTATCACTACAAATTCAGATAAACTTTCAGCCATTGTTTGCTTCGCGTTCAGGGAATTCTTCTGCCTCCACCCTAAGCCCTGCCCACAAAAAAGATGTTTACTAACAGAAAGGGGATCTTTTGTAAAACCCTTTTCATAGCTGCTGGGTAAAACTATTTGTGAATGGTGGAGTACTGAGTTGTGTAATTTTAAGGCTATGTTCACTTTGTTTTTTCCCGCATATATATTCCCTATATATTGAACACTAGGGTTGGTAATAAATTACAGCTATTCCTTTATTTTTTTACCAGTTAACACTATCAGTGATATCAACATTTAAAAAGGTATAAAATAGTGTTCTAAGGTTGTTTTTTTTGCTGCCTTGAAAAAACAAAAGCACATTTATTAAACAAAAGCACATTTATTAAAGGTTAATGACCAGTTAACGAGGGTTGATTATCGGTCAGAAAAGTCAGAATTAGCATCCCTAGTGAAAAGTGAAGGGGCAATAAAGACTATCTGCCGGAAAGCTATCGGTGTGGCATTTTTTGGCCCCTTAAACAAGCACGTGTTAGATGTCACCCCATGACAGCTCATTTGAAATGAAGAACCCGTATGTGCTTGACCATCTATATTGGATCATCCATCTACAATGGGATCCTAGAATGCATTAAGTTTACAATTTTACGATGTCTGTACAAGCAGTTTACAAGTCTGAGTCTGCCCCTCTTCATAGTGTTTATTTTACCTCTGTTGCATTCAGAGTGATTTGTACTAGCTGCTGGTCCCAGAAAAAAAAAGTAGTAAATCTGATCAAATCACCATAACTTGCTATAGGAAAATCCTAGAAAGACGAGTGTCTTTTTATCCTGAATGACATCTGGGAATTAAACGTCATAACTGGGTTACAAATGTATTCATCATGTATTCTTGTGACTTTCTTTTAGGTGGTATGGACAGGAGAAGGACTACAATGTTCTAGTCATGGACCTGCTGGGACCCAGTTTGGAGGATCTGTTTAACTTCTGCTCCCGGCGTTTCACCATGAAGACTGTCCTCATGTTGGCAGATCAGGTAACGCTTTACTTATGTTTTCCTTATATATGGTTTGTACATGATATTGATCTGTTCAGTTTGAACTGTTAACACTCAAAACAAAAATGCACAAAACACACCAACATAATGGATCCTTTGCTTCCATTATGTTGTGACAAGTCTCATAGAATCTTCAGCAATGCAGGAAACGGAGCAAGCTTGCAGCCTAAGCTGGCCCAATGTTCTGGTGGCTCAACTCTAGCTTCTGGTTATAAATTTGGCTTCTGGGTTCCCAGATTATCGTGGCAATATACAAGGGCATTTTATGCTAAATGCATAATGAATTTCTGTATGCCCCTAGGATGGAATCATTTCAAACCAGATAATCATGGGTTTTTAAATATATGAATCAGTTATATTAATACATTTGTCTGCAATCTTCTGGTGATTTATTGACCATTTCAGACCATTTCTTTTGTAAAATGTCAAACATTTCAGAATTGTATCTTCAGAAATGCCAGTATAAATTTTAGTGTGCTGTCTACTGAGGAGTTTCTGATTCGATACCTTTTTTGGATTACCAGATGATCAGCAGAATCGAGTATGTGCACACAAAGAACTTCATCCACAGAGACATAAAGCCAGACAACTTCCTCATGGGCATCGGACGACACTGTAACAAGGTAGGGCGGCACAATTGCAGTTGCAATTCCAAACCTCTATCTTTTCAGTAATTACAAATTGGTGCTTGATATATATTTCCTTCTAGCTCAAAAGAATTTCAATTTACAAATCTGCAGGCTCACTTAACTATTCACTTAAAGCTCAGTTGTATAGCAATTGAATGAAGCGATTAGAGCCATTTGGTAATGCCTAGTTTTAATGGGTGTTTGTGCTTTTCACTACTGCTAAAATAAACACTTTTGGATATACTGCATGGACTTAAACATGCCCATCCTCTACAAGTCAATCAAATGCTTTCTAGGATGAAATTAATTCCAAAGAATATTGGAAAGATACACAAATGGGAAACAAAGTTAAGTTTATTTCTTTTTTTCCCAATTCATTTGTCATACTCAATCAACCTTACCTATCTCTTTGGAATCCTTCTGCCCTTGTTGTACCTAGGTGATATTGGATTTTAGTTTTTTTGCTGGTAGATACAAAAATTTGAAGACTTGGGTGAATGCTCAAAATATGTAAGCATTAATGATTCTTCGGGGACTATGAAGGTATTAATAGAATTAAAGAGCTAGACCTGTAAAAATGTATGTTGATGTTAGTTAATGAACTTCAAATTAAACCCCAACTGGCCTTTTTTCCAAAAATGTTGTAAAATAATCATATTTATGTTCTTCCTTTTCCACAGTAGAGCATCCAATTTTGTTTCATTATTGCTTTGATTTGTGTGATTTGGTCAAAGATATGCTCACGTTGCCTGAAAATAATGAATACCCTGTACTTCAAAATTGTGAGCCCTTGCAGACAGGCAACATTTGGCTACGCTAAAGCAAGTCATGTATGAACAATAGCTGCAACCCTTTTCACTGATATTAAATATATTGGTGTAGTAATCCTTGATGTATCCCAAGCTCTATTTTTATAGGTGTTCTTTCAGCCTAATGTGTACTCTATTAACGTCCATATTTGTACAAACAGAAAACGAATTCCTTAGCCATTTTGTGAGTAGTTTGAAATAATAATAATAATAATAATAAATAATACAGATCTATGCCAAGGTCCATAGTAACGTTTGTGCTGTGCAAGCACATTCTGTGGTGGCGTGCAGGGTTCTGCTTGAGCTCTTCAGATTTAAAAATATCTCCTGGTTAATCAGCAGAACTGTGATACCTTCTCCATTGTACTGCCTTGTTGTATTGCTCTGGAATTGAAGGAGTCATAATCTATCTGCTCTTTTAAGACTTTTTAAAAGAACCGTATCTTCAGTGTTTTTCAGTTTTTTATTAAACACCACAGCTGCTCTTTGTGTTTTTGTACCTAGTTTACTAAATAACTGAGTAACTTTATAGGTATCCCCTTATGTCATTGTTCAATGGGAAATAAGGACATGTTCCCTTGATGAAGCTGTACTGTACATTTGGAAGAGTAGGTATGTTGGGGCATGATGATGCATACCTCTGCCCTTTTTCTTACATGCCACTTGCCATAGTGGTCCAATTTACAAACTATAGCACATTTATTTCCACCTTTCAACATATTCTGCTTGTTTATACCTGTTCAAATTCAGATTGTAGGATTCCATCTCAAAATGAACAAACGTTAAGTAACTTCGAATTTACACTGGGTGGTATGTTTAGATGGCTCGTTTACATTTGCTGTGAAAGTTTAAAGATCACTGAATGAACTTAGAGCTGCAGGGCAGCACAATCTATGTTGCAGTTCCATGCCTCTTTCCAGTGAATACAAATTGGTGCTTGAGACGCATTTCCTATTCTAGGTCGAAGACATTCCATTTACAAATCCGCAGACTCACTTAACTGTTCACTTATAGCTTGTGTGTATAGCAATTGAATACAACAGTGACTAGAGCCATTAATAATGCCTAATTTGAATGGGTCTATTATGCAAGATACACACTTTGGATATACTGCATGGAGCTAAACATGCCCATCCTGGATGTCAGTTTCCGCAATTTACACACACACACACACACACACACACAGTCTATATTGACTACAGCTGGCATTTAGTTGCTACAGTCATTGAGTGTCAAATACGTCTATGTATTCAATAATGCATAGAAAATTAGCTGTGTTGTGCAAATACTTCTCTTCAGTCTTGGCCTCTGCCAAAATTAAACTATTTACGCTAAAGAAAAGCAAATGACAGGAATTTTGTGTGGACACATTGAAAAATGTTTTATGATTTGCATTCTGGAAAAGTACAGGCCTGGTCTACTGTTACCTGGGGAGAATTCTCTCAGATTTTAAAGTTAAGGCAGGAGAGTGGGTAAAGTAATGTCTAGTCATTTTTGAGCCGTACGATTACCACTATAAGTAGGTTCATGGCAAGTTCTGTAAGTGAATCCTTCCTGACTCACATTCTGCTTCAGATAACAAACAAATTATGTTTAACTATACATTCACACCTTGACCACCAAACACCAAAGTGTTTGGTTGAAGACCAACTGCAATCGCACATGCAAGTGTCAGCACTTCAATTTGGTGATGAAGGTTAAATGTATTATTGCATGGCACCTTGTAAGTCAAAGATCAATCGTGTTCTGTTTTAATCAGTTGTTGGAAAAACTTTGCAAAAGAACATGATGCGTCATTAAACTTACTGGGTCATGTAATGCCAACACATAATCATGCTTTGTATCTTTGTTGTGCATTAAACTAGCTATTAAAAACGGTCAAAGTAAGTGGTATCCTTTCACCTTGAGATTAAATAAAGCCAATTTACACCCTTTATTTGACAGGTTTACAGACTTAAGACCTGCTTCAGCCAAGTTTACTTCCTGCTTTTCCCTGAAAAACAATGAATTCTTTGGTCATATATCCATAAAGTATAAGTATTGATTGATACATATCGTACATGTAACTACAACTCTTTTGTAGCTTTGCACAATTTGGCTTAATTTTGTTGAATTTGTAAGACTATAGGCAGCAAGAAGAAATAGTTGTATTTCAATGAGAAATGGAACTAAAACGGATGGCTTTTATATGCTAGTAGTGGATACTTGACAGCCATGGGCTCTCTCCCTCTTCCTGCTCCGCCCCCTCTATCCCTAACCCCCTTTTGCTCTTTTTGGAGCCGTGGTGTTGCCTGTCTGCGCTGGCCTTCTCCGGAGATTGTTGTCTGCTTATTAGATTTAGAATTAGTATGAGTTGATCTTGCACTTCAGGTATATTGGGCAAACATAACATACATTTTCAAACAAGGATAGTCCTCGTCTTTGTTGATCATCAGGTTTTTTGCCCATATACACAGCACACAATGGGAACATTGTGCCTCAATGACTTCAATCAAATTCACATTTTGTCAACGTATATTTGTCCATTTTAGCATTTGGCCAAAACAGAAGTGCTAGTTTTACGCATACTAAATCTTCTTGAAGGTGGTTAGAGCCTGTGTATTGTTGACCCCTACCCCTCTACTGTCTGCCCTAGTGTTTAGACTCTTCAGTGGGGAAGAGGAAACGAAGCTTGGCTGTTAGCTCTGCTCAGGATCCATCTTTCTCAGGATTAAACCAGGTGTGACCTTTTACCACAACACTAGCTCTCACTACACCAGTTAATGCTTCGATACCATGCAGTACTACAACGTGAGGGTTACCCATACCATGAGTCCAGCCTTGCTTGAGTATAGTGTACGGTAATGAGCAGAAAGGGTGTTTTCCTTTTCTATCCCTTACCTTCTGGAATCTAGATATAAGCCATCTATCCCTTTTTTTAAAATCCTCAGTTAAGGGTAACTAGTGTCATACAGTAATTACAATCATACATATTTGGTTTCAGCTGTTGATACCAGATATTGTTATATAAAGCACAGGTCTGTAAGCAGAAATCTAATATTTTATTATTATTACTTATGTAGTGATAATATAACGTACCTTCACCAATACCCCACTTCCACTGCAAAACAGCCAGGAAAGTAGGAGTGGTCTGAAGTTGTCTGTGCAACCAGGGGAATAGGGCTTTGGATATCGCCCAATATTTGTTTTTGATGTTCACTATTAATATTCTGCTTATTCAAACTCAGACCTTCAGTATGAAAAATAATCTTTTGAACACTGCAGTATTTTCTCTCCATTGGCTTTTTAAGTGAAAGGATTTTAGTTTTTTTAGCATTAGTCATGTTAATGTATTGATTATATTTTCAGCAGGTCTGATCAAGAGAGATTTTGTTAATGAGCGGCATTAGCCAATCAATGGTTAGTTTGCTCGCTCCACAACTCCCACGGTTGGTACACTTTGTACCTGGTCGAGAGCCATAACTAAAATCAGAACAGGGTCTACAGCACGGTGCCCTTGATTGGGAAGTGGTAACACCTCCTACGGTATGGGTCAGTAGTAACCATGCAAGATTGGATAAATGTTTATGTATTGTCCAATTGGCTAACTATTATGGCAATAAATCACCTTCAGAGGTGCCAATGTGTACACTTCCAAAAATGTTATGATTCTATAGGTAACCAACAGCTAGTAATACAGTGAATAGACTACATAGGCCTAATCCACATCAGGTACTAAGGTTGTACATTAACTTGCTCTTCTGTCAGTCAATATTTCTAAGTTGATTATTCAAGGGAAAGTAACTTTTGCTGCTACAAACTATAGTACATTGTCAAAATACAATAATGCCATGGTATATACAACTATTTTATGTTTGTGCCATGCATGATTCAAATAAGAGTGTCTACCTCTAGCAAAGGTGGGTCAAAAAAGCAGTGAGTAGACATTGCAGACTGCTCAGATAACAATGGAAGAACACAATCAGTGCAGATTTCAAGATTTCTACATTATTTCACTTAATTGGTTACGTGAAACACTTGAGTTAAATGACGACACCAACGCCAAGTGTTTTTCAGACCGGCTAATATGCTAATGCATATCAAAACAGCGGGTCATTATGAAGAAGACTTATTTTTGCTCATTAACAAAGTATTCTGGACTGCTGTGCTACCAGTATAGTAACACTTTTACCCCTATGCTTCAACGGTATTTTATACAATCTATGCTTCAACCACGCGTGTAGAGTCTGTAGACTTTAAAGCGACATGTGGAAAAGTATATACACGAGACTACGCTTAATTTATACTTGACGACTAAAGACATCACGCCTGTCATGTTGTTTGATCGGTTGCCAGTGAGGGATAATCGAGTAGGCACCTACTCGCTACCTGCTTCACATCGTGTGGTTCTTCGCCTCCACGGCATGCCTTAAAACCGTTTAACACACACCTACTCATTGATTATCCCGCTTATACCATGGTCATTAGCCAACCATATAAAATAAGACCACTCGCAAATTTTGATGAGTTTTGCACACAAAATCAAAAGGTTCTGAAGCAAGAGCTTAGTTATCATGAAAAGGAATAATTCTAGTCCCTTTTACAACCATGGCAGTTAGTCACGTTATAAATTGCAACAGGGTGAGGTAAGCAAAGGTTATTGCGCAATCACCACACCTTGTTACAAAGTTTTTAATGATTTTTTTCCTCTGCTGCGTCCCATTCTTCAAAATTGTATTCTCCAAATAGATTAAAAGAAATGTTAAAATCTGCAATTGGAATTGTATTTTTCTTCCTAGTCGTTAGTTTATAAAGTTGATAACTCCGCTGTGCTTGCCGCAGTTGATAACAAGTAAGCTTTGACAGCTATGCTCTTTAATGTTGCTCTGGTTACAAGTTGGGTAGCGGATGAATTTTGAAGTGATTAAACTTCTAATAACTAAGTGCAATATACGGTTTTAACACATACCTGCCGGCCAATTAGAAAAGGGTAATTACCCAGACCAAATATATAACAAACTCAATAGACCATATACCAACTTCCTTTTTAGGAGGCTAAAAAGAACTCAACTCCAGAAATTATATCTATTTACATGAGGTTGGGCATAAAATTAGCCGACCAAAGAGGAGCAGGAGTAGTCTATTTAGCCGGCAGCCGGAGCTTATGGAACACACCACTTTTGGCTCATATATGCCCCGTGTGCACCCGCTCCTGCGACGGCTAAAACGTGCAGCAGTGTCGGTCAACTACCAGAGCGTTGATGGTAAATGCGCCAGGTCTGCGGCCACCTATTTCCACATCAACAGTTTTGAATTATTTGAGTGGTGTGAAATGTCTTTTTTTTGTTTGCGCTTACCTTTGTGCTTAAATGTCTATTTTGTGCCATTTCATTTTCGCTACACGGCTAACTTACACATGAGTGGCACATTAGTTAAATCTCCAGCTGTGTCTTACAGATGTATGTATTTATCTAGTTACGATCAGAACTAAGTCACACGATGTAGCCTAATAGGCCTACCAAGTTTAGATATTATGCCCTAGACTACAACGACTGTAGTATGAAGGAACAAATAATAACAAATCATGTTATATTCAGTTGAGAATTCTACTCTGCATGTATGGCGCATGTCAGTTATATCCTTAATGAAGAATTCGGTTAGGGTTAGGTCCATCACTGTCAGTTTTCAACTAGTTATTTTTTTTCAAGCGAATATTGTCGAACTAAAATCACTGTGGTGCACTTCTATCTAAACCTTAAGTGCAGAAATGCAGTCCATTTACCATTAAAGTAACATTTTTAGTTGGTCCGATATTGTTATAGGAACAAACCATAATTAATCAAGCCGTTCAATGCCATACTCTGCGTGCATGCCGATGCATGCCTGGGGTGGAACCATTCGACCAAATTAGGGAAGTTAAACGTCATGCATAATCAACAATAAACACAGATAGCTGCCAGTTTTTCCATTAAATCAGTCAGTTCATATTCATATATTGCTAGTGGTGTCACAACCCACATGGATTTTTGTTGTTAAAAAACAAAGTAAAAACAAATGTTTTAAAAAGCAATCATAGATACCCAGTTTAAGTACTTAATGAAACCTGGAGGGTTTGTACATGATGGATAATTATGAATCACGGAAATTAATCATTTCCGTGTATATGGTATACTTTTGAGATAAGCTCACAACATTGGGATACCCAGAACAATTTAGCCTGGTAAGCATACCACTCTAGCAAGTAGGCTATCCACGCTTTCCGTGCTCTGTTAACAGTTGGTTAACAATTGACAGTGTGATTTGTGTAAGCACTAATACCAGAGCGATTGTAGAGAGCCACTCCCATTGATTGTAATGTGACAGGAAAAAGACTGCAGTACTATGCTTGTGCACTGGGGCAGTGTGGGGCTAAGGACTAGACAGATGCATGAGGGTGATTGGAGCTTTATGAATTAATTGCTATGAAATGAGAATCTGTCTATCCAGAAATAACACAAGCTACTGGTTATTGTGAATACACAATTATTTGCAGATACTAATTTAAGGTACATATTTCTCACCTTAAGGTATCCGGTGAATTGGACATCAGTGGCAAATGAGTGAACGTAGCTTGTACATGACTACCATTTGGCATCGTGCCCTGGACACCAGTTTCTTCATGAATATGAATGAGGAAATTACAATCCGGTTAAAATAATAATAATTTGCCACCTTAATGGTGTAAGATTTAATTGTCTTGTCAAAATCTCAATAGTTAGCTCGTATAACATTGATTTTTATGAGAAATCCCCATTCATTCAAGTTTTTTCAGGCACTTGCCTGAGATCTTTTACTTGCCCAATAGCCTAATAATCTTACTTGTCCGAAAGGGAAAAGTTTGTTTGTGTTGTGCATTAAAGATTTGGAAAATATTTTTGGATCCAAAATAATCCTTTAAAACACCAAAGTCACACAATAACAAACTAACCGGCAGCGGTAGACCAGCAACTCCCATGTTCTGAGGTAAAATTCCTGAAGAGGAGCGATAGAACAGCTGTTCTGGTTTATAAAAAGGATCTCACTTAGGATCTAACAAAAAGGTCTTTCTTTCTGTACTGTTGTCACACTTCGAATAACAATTGTGTACAATATAATAACCAAATCAAACAGGCTATAGAGGCTGTTGTAGGCAGGTTGGAAAGAGCGCAGAAGAGGGCATGGTTTTGAAAATACACTCCAAAAACATTCCCTCCCACCTCAACTTTCTCTGCATTTACTCTGCATTCACACACCTGTGGTGGAGCCTAGCTATATGTCATTGACAGACAAGATGGATTCAGCAAAACAAGCAAAGATGAGATGTCCTGCTTGGTTAGTAATTGGGAGGGAGCAGTCTAAAAGCTTAATTGTCAGCGAGAAACAGATATTTTGACATTACACACACTAATAGGCCTACCTGAAGGATATGCCATTTTTAACAAATTACACTCAAATGATGGCGCTTAGATCATATAGCCTAGGTAGGCTATAGATTTTGCTTACAGCACATCATAATAGGCTTACATAGGATATTAACCATGGATAAGACGAAATTATTATTATTTATACATTGTTACATATTGGATCTAATGAGAGATCTACTACTAATAACTCCGGAACGGTAATCCTATTTTCACGCTCAGTAATAAAGTTATCTCAAGCGGAGAACGAAAGGGGTAATTCTCGGTCCAAGTCTAGCAGTGCTAGCTGAAAACTGAAACATTGCAACAATGGCGTTAACAATGAATGCCGCTATACCCGCTGTGACTTGTGACATTAGTGTACACAAAAAACACATCACAACAGGCTACATTGTACAGATTACATACACACCCACTCTGGTGTAAATTATTCTCTTTTGGTACTTAATAGTGGATTTTCGCTGTTCTGCTAAATTGAATGGTGCTGCATTTGTTCTACACGCATCATTTTTCATTTTAAATGCATGTCAAAAACTTCTACATTCTCTTTATGGATGGGGGTTTTGTGATGATCGCATGTGAATACCATGCGTAATCAGACAGAACTGAGCTCTGTCTCCATTGATTGTGTTTGATTTCATAGATGTATAATATTAATTACGGTAATTATATTAGACTAATTATTAGGCTAATGGAAGCCTACATTTTCTGTCTAATTGAGTTCAGATACTGACATGAATGTACGTGTATATTGTGAAAAGTTCATTTGTTTGTAGATGTGGTCTTTCATTTAGCGGAGGCACCTCGCCTATAGACAGCTGTGGGAAACACTTCTCCTTGTCATAGCGGACCCAAGAAAACTTAGCGAAAACTTAGCTGCTGTAAAAGATCTGCTTCAGCGATACAGTAGGCTACACAGGCAGTTTATTTTCAGACGTTACATTAGAGAACATTTATTTTTCACTTGCCCAATGGGACAACTGAAGGAGGCATTCCACTTGACCGAACCCAGTTGACTGCAAGCTTTAATGTCATGCCCTGCGTGCTCTATTGCACCTCTAGTGTTGGCTTCACATATTCAGCCAAGTGGCGTATGTTCTTATTGGAACGTCTTTGCTAATACCAAGGCTCTGTATTGCACATTAAATACATCTTTTTCATGTCCTGTATATTAAAGCAGTTTAGATCTGCTAGTGCCCCATCTCTAGGCTTTGAATCTTTGCTCCATTGGCTGCTATTTTGGCAGTTTGAGTTGGCAATTTTGGGGTTTTCCATCAGACTGGCCTCATTGAACAAATACTACTTGATTTGGCATACTACAATGCCTTCATTACATCTTTTTTTGGTTTGACAAGAAAAAAAAATTAACCACTGAGCATTTGATAAGTACATAACACTATATACCAAGATATTACTACTTCAGCAGCAAAACTCTTTTCAATGAGTCACAATTGTAGTGTAAATGATGACTATGCACTCATAATGAGACTGATAATTATTGGGTAAAACCTACATTAGACAAGGTGTTTAATATGTGTTACACTAAGGAGTCAGCCATCAACATGAAACATTAGCCGAGCTCCACACATCCACACACGGTGTGGCGTAGCGTACCCTCTCCTTTGATTATTTAGGAATGGGATCACTGGTGGGGGAAGGACGGGTGCTTAAAAGGAGCATGTGCCATGTATGGTTTTTCCTCATTTGGAACTGGTTTCTTGTGTAAAATCAGGTTTCAGGGAGTTCTATTAGGAATGCATAGAACTGCATATACCATCTATAGCCAGCTCAGTATCTCTTCAAACTATATTTAGCTAGTCCTAGGTGCTTTTTACAGACAATGAAGCTATTAGCGAAGCAAGTGGCTGAAAAGTCTATAAAGAATAAAGAAAAATCTTCCACTGTAAATCTTTGTATAAATACTCATTGCTTACTACTTTCACTTGGTAGCTTGATGTCTTCACTAATGTCACTTCTAATTTCTATTCAATACCACCCCCGCCAAGAAGAGGACTGCTAGTCACAAATGATGCTATCGCTCCAGATTCAGCAGCTGATTTCACTTTCTTAACCCAACTTTCTTAACCTTCTTAACCCAACTCAAACCTAACCTCATGGGAGGTTAGGGTTGAGTTGAAAACACAATTTATATGAAACACATTTTAGAATTTTTGACAATGATTGATATGTCACACCATTTTTACTTTCAATGCTTAAATGCCAAACTGTTTGCCTTCTCTTGCAGCTCTTCCTCATTGACTTTGGGCTGGCTAAAAAGTACAGGGACAACCGAACAAGGCAACACATCCCCTACAGAGAAGACAAGAACCTGACGGGCACGGCACGCTACGCCTCCATCAATGCACACCTTGGAATTGAACAGAGGTTTGGTTGCAGACGCACTCCTATTCCTAACCTAGAACATTTTGCTCATCTCAGTTAAAAGTTAATACTTAATGTATGGATACTGGATGTTTATTTTACTTTTTCATGATTATTACATTATCATGAGCATGATGTATTGCTGGAAACATTGTTATTGCACTGCTTTATGGACGTTGTACCTGTTGTTTTTGTTTTTCTTAAGTCGCCGTGATGACATGGAGTCGCTAGGCTATGTGCTGATGTACTTCAACAGAACCAGTCTGCCATGGCAGGGATTAAAGGTAGAAGACTATGTGATATTAGGCTTGTTTTATGCATACAGTATTGTACCGTTGATGAGCTTGATAATTGGACTTGAACTGAACTCATAATGACTGCGTAACATTAAGACTGCATTCAAATTCCTACAATTGAACATGGTTTTTTGTGATGAACTGTACTGTTGATGTCGCCTACATGTTCCTCAGGCTGCAACCAAGAAGCAGAAGTACGAGAAGATCTCTGAAAAGAAAATGTCGACCCCTGTAGAAATTCTCTGCAAGGTAAGTGTAACTCCAGTTTTAACTATGCCAGATACAGGCTAGGGCTTTTTAGTTTTGTTATTGGGAAAGATATTTGGCCTAATGCTGAGTGTTTGTGTGTTCAGGGTTTCCCAGCAGAGTTTACCATGTATTTGAACTACTGTCGTGGTCTGCGTTTTGAAGAGGCCCCAGACTACATGTATCTTCGCCAACTTTTCCGCATCCTGTTCAGGTATTCTCACACGAACAAAGAAGACCAAGTGTTTCACACGCCAAGCACGATGTGTGTATTCAGTGTATGACATGTCCTTAGGAGTTGTTCTTTTTTATTTTTTTACCGGGAGTCTGTATCAACAACTGACCTGTTAAATGTCATTTACATCTGGGGCTGGTATTGCGATCATATAGCCTAAATAAATTGCGCGCAATAACTAATTAGCTATATTGACAGAAAACCTGCTCAAACAACCTAATTGAATGGGAAAATGTGACATTTGAGCCACTTTACTCCTGAGCTCATCCCTCCCACGTTGCACTTAAATGGTAAATGGATTGCATTTATTTAGCGCTTTTATCCAAAGCACTCTATATTGCCTCACATTCACCCATTCATACAAAGACAGTGGTGTCAACCATGCAAGGCCACAGCCAGCTCGTCGGGAGTAATTAGGTTTGGGTATCTCGCTCAGGGACACCGTGACAATTAGCTAGGGAGAGCCAGCGATCAAACCAGCAACCTTCCAGTTGCCGGACAACTGCTCTATTGCGGTCCCTGCTTGTGTTCTGGTTACAACAAAAGCCAGAGTACACTCACCGATTGAACATTTAAATAATCTTAAAATATGTCTAATTATCTGCTTATAGCACTGTATAATTATAGTTACAAGGACCCATGAATAATGGTAATATTTTCGAACGATAATCAGACATAAAGCATTTTAAAATGTGTTACGGTCAAGTATCATAATACTTAATAATTCACTTAATTCACTCTTAAACTCTTTGTTGTTGCAGGGATCATAGTGCATTATAGCTCTGTTACTCTAAGTGGTCATTGGGTTCTTTAAGTAAAGTAATGAAATTCCTGAGGTATAGGCAGATATAATACATTACAAGCTGGTCACTATAAGTGGCCATTGTTTGCTTTTAAGTAAAGCAAAAAAATCATTACTTTTCATTACATATTTTAGGATTATTTATAAATATGTGCCCTGACTGGACTGAATCATATGTTGATGTAATGCTTCTTCATTTATCATATTCGATTAACATTTAATACAGATATTGATATTGCACACAAAAAATGACAACGGAACACTTGACACATGACGTAGTAGCCATTAGCAGGAACCTATTGCTGTGGAGTCAATTTTAAGAAAAGACAACTTTTTATATGGTAACTGCAATGCAGGATGTGTTTTGGTCCTTAAATTGTAATGTATGTGTACAACCATAGTTTTTGTGTACAACTCAATATTTGTACTGCGAAGCCTAGCTAATGTTGAAATGGATTGTATGATTGTGCTTCAACAGGACACTGAACCACCAGTATGACTACACATTCGACTGGACGATGCTGAAGCAGAAAGCAGCCCAGCAAGCAGCCTCCTCCGGGGGCCAAGGCCAGCAGGCACAAACCCCCACAGGCAAGCAATCTGACAAACCCAAGCCTAACATGAAAGGTTAGTAGCCAACAGCCAAGTGACGTGGTTTATTTCATTCACTTATATTAGCGTGTTTGTTGTCCTCTATACCCACTCGAAGTACAGTAGAAGGTTGGAAAGCCTTTTGTATCCATAAAAGCAAAGCGGAACTGAATCAAGTTCCAACAGTACAACTGTTCTGTTCTGCCAAGCAAAGACGTCCTTGGAGAATTTGACTACTAACTTTGCCATTCTAATAAATCCTTTCTTTTAGGATATTGCTTTTATACTGTTATACTATATTATTGACCTACTCATGCTGATCATACCCCTACGAATCTCCCAACAATTTCATGTTAACCTTCTCTGTACCCCTTCCTGTAAGAATATGATGACTGACTTTCCATTTCTTGTTGTGCAAGTACCACTGACAACCCATGACAGTTACACACCAGATTTGAACTTTTACAGTCTTTAAATATGGTTGTACATCATACTAGTAGGGCTGTCGCGGTAACCGCAATATTGCAATACCGCAGTGGAGAGGAGCCAACCGCAGGGGATGTTAAAAAACCGCCACAACCGCACAACCACAATGTTCAGTATTTCTTTTTTTCATGAGGCTATGCCCTTCTTGTGCGTGTGTATTGTATGTTAAATACATTCAGAATGAAAACAATAGTTAAGAGTGTAATTTCTCTCGCCAGCTGTGGTGCTGCTGAGTTTCACTTTCAGTCTTTGTTTTTTAAGATGGTCACGGAAACAATGGCAGCTGCTCTGGTCGCAAAACCAAATGTAACTTTGCCAGTTTGGGAACATTTCGGCTTTCAACCGAATGAAAAGGGAGAGCCAGCCAATTTAGTCGAGACAATACGCAGATATGTGCGCCAAAAGGGTCCCTGTGAAACGGGGAAATACATCGAATTTGAGGTCTCACCTAGCAAAATATCATCCATCTATTGAAGCGCAACTGCCGCCACCAGCAGCACCAAGTCGCAGAGCAAGCAGGATATATTTCCTCTGCTCTCTAAAGTCGCACGCAAGTACATGTGCATTTATGTTGAGTTTTTAGTGCCGCCGGGAACATTGTTACCCCTCTCTGAAACCTCTCTGGTTTTCCTTGCGCGCAACAAGGACATTAATAAATAAATCATACTTTATTTTTTACGCTAAAGGAAAGGAATATTTCGGTTACATTTTTGCATTTATACAGTGCCTTTTATATTGCATTAGTTTAGCTTTTTGACTTTTTTTTTTTTTAAGGCTATCCTTTTTTTACTTTCATGAAGACTGTTCCATTGTGATTTTCACTTAAAATATCTAGCCTAAACAATTAACTTTATTTATTTTCGATTGATATGTAGCCATAGGCTATATAGGCTGGCTTTGCTTAATCCTTTTTTTTCATGAAGGCGTGAGGCGAAAAGGCGTGTTCTTATTGCGCCTAATTTAAAAAGCAACAATATACTTAATAATAGCATAACTATAAAGCTTATTTATATAGCACTAAAATCAGGATAAATTAAGTCATTAAAAAAAAAAAAGGCGCGGTGTTGAGCCACCCTAAATCACTGCAGGAGAAATGCCTTCACCGCAACAGCCCTACATACTAGTATACAAAGATTTGCTCACAATAAGAACGGCACCTTTCTGGCACTTTTCCTGACAGTCATGGCTGCTGGGTTGACGGTGGAAAAGCCTTGTAAATGTACTAAAAAGGAAAAGCCTTGTAAATGTACCAAAAAGGAAAAGCCTTGTAAATGTACCAAAAGGTCATGGAGAGATTTAATTCATGTCATCTTCAGTTGTAAGAGCTGCAGTGTATAATTTCCATGTGATTAAACAACATGTATATAGTAGGGATGCAATAAATGCCAAAAAAAGACACGCTAATACAGTCCAAATCTCAGAATACACCCTTTGTAGGCACTTTCTTCCGCACCAAGGTGTGCAAAATGTCCGCAATAGTTCCCACTAATTTACACACAGCGAAAGTCCGTATTACTCTATTTTATAGTCAATGTGTGTTACACCCATACTGGAGCTCGACTTGTCAGTTTTTGACCTGCTATTTATTGTTGTAGACCTAGCAGGATGCAATTTTAAACAGGGATTTTAAGGTTATATCCATTGGGGAAATTTTTAAATGTGACATATCCAGTGTGTATTGAGTTTTAGTTTAGGGCAGGGTACTTTTTAATTAGCCGATTTAGCAAAATTATTGACCAAACGATAGCTGCTGCCCGACTGCTTCGCCCTTGTCTCCTGGGCAGATATACACCACTAGACATGCGGGACTGATACCTGTGATCGCTTCTTTAGTTCACCACTAAACCGCTAATTTGTGTATTGCGTGTATCTGTTGACTATCCAATATCGTTAACTTTGCCTACCCGGGCCAACCACTAAACGTTGACGAACAAACGTATTTTATACAAAGTCTGTTTGATATATCTTGCTCCAAAACTTTCCAAAATATATAAACATAATACATAATGTATTTGTAAGAAGTCGGAGAAATGATTAATAAAATATTGTAATCATTTGATTTGCTTGACGAGTAATCGTTTACTCAAGTACACGTTCCCACTCCTAATATATGGTAATGTATGATTTGTGTAAAACTAGAAAGGGTCACTTTTCTGTTTCTGTTAATGTTAAAAACTACATTTTATTGTACTTTGTTTCAGTGCACAACATATTCCAGTATGGGTGTGTGTAGAATAGCCTTTTGAAGTTTCATGATGAGCTGGAAGTAAAAAATAATTCAACAATCATTTTCAGCATGTTCTTGTGCTATAGAATGGCAATCTGCTGAAGTGCTTACTGAAATGGGTTTTGTTACTTCTAAATAGGAATGTCCGCTTTCTCTGCCTCCCATTTTCTGTCTCAACATAAGTTATGAAAGGTGCCACTTGGGACCAAGTTCTGTCCTAATGCAACTTTGTTAAATGTCTTTCTCTATCTCCCTGCCTTGTAGGTTTCTAAGCGCTTTTCTTGTCAAGAGTGGAAAAGCCGGGCTTGGGGCCTCCACAGTAGCACCATAATCATTGGCGACTAGGACCACCCCTTGCTCAGAGTGCTTCTTTCTCCCCAACGCCGCCACCACCAACAAATAAACTCTTTCTTCTTCCATAATTACTATGTATGTAATGGATATATAGATATACACATGCCTCTGTTTGCAGCGATATCTATATATTGGTATGTATATACAATAATATTCTCCACTTTGAAGAAAGAAAATAAATTTGAAAAGCTTTTAGTTGGGGATGTGGAGGCTGTAACACCTTCTCCCCTTCCTTACCTCCTACCTTTTTTTTGGTTTCTTGGGTAACAATGGTTAAACAATTTAATTGTCTTGTACTCCTTCCCCTCCTTCCAGTGACATTGTCTAGAAAATTGATAACCCCCATCCCCTTGTGTGACCCTTTTGTTTTATACCTGCCTCGGTGACAGTCATAAAACATCAAGTCAAACTTTTTTTTTTTTTTTGAAATGAAAGAATGAATGATGGAATCCTGGTTATTTACTTTACTTAAAATGTTGGAGTTGTATTTCCTTTTTCCATTCTATTTTTATTTTCTATGGTGATTAGGAGTGTGCCTGTTGAACCTGAGCAGCTGTGTTAATGTTCCAGCTGACGTCAACAGTCTATAATAGAGTAACACTCTGGCTCTCTCCTTTCTCTTGTAAGAGTTCTGCATTATTATTGAATCTGTTGATACACCTATGGTCTTCTGAAACAGTCTTCTAAATGCCAATAAAAATGTAAAAAAACCAACTTGAATTCATGAACAATCTAAATGGCTGCTGAACACATACATTGTGTTTCTTGTATGCAGTGCTGACCCGTCCATTGGGCTGCTGCTCATGAGGGGTGGCAAGCTGAGCTAAGCTGCAACCTTGCCCAGGGTGCAAAAAACAAATCCAGAACTGACCCAGCATGTATCAATGAAATGATTTGAAGATTTGATGTCGGTGAACAGATCTAGTAATTCTTAACCCAATTTGGACTGAAAGACTGTATGACAGAGAATGTCCTGGTGGACTTTGTAACTGAGGCCCTGCAAATTGGACCCAAATTGGCCTTCTAATTAGCCACACCCATTGCTAACAGGTGCATAAAGTCCAGCCTATCATGTTGCATCACTCAATACAGAGTGCTAAACTGCCTCTGGAAACACCATCAGCACAAGAACTGCGTCGGGAGCTTCATGAAATGGGTTTCCATGGCCGAACAGCTGCACACAAGCCTCACATCACCATCCGCAATGCCAAACGTTGGCTGGAGTGGTGTAAAACACGCCGCAACTGGACTCTGGAGCAGTGGAAACGTTCTTTGGAGTGATAAATCACACTTCACTATCTGGTAGTCTGATGGACGAATCTGGGTTTGGCAGATGCCAGGAGAACGCTACATTCCGGAATGCATACTGCCTACTGTAAAGTTTGGTGGAGGAGGGATAATGGTCTGGGGCTCTTTCTCAGGGTTTGGGCTAGGCCCCTTAGTTCCAGTGAAAGGTACTCTTAATGCTAAAGGATACGAAGACATCTTAGCCAATTGGGTGCTTCCAACTTTGTGACAACAGTTTGGGGAAGGCCCTTTGCTGTTCCAGCATGACTGTGCCCCTGTGCACAAAGCAAGGTCCATAAAGACATGGTTAGACAAGTTTGGTGTGGAGGAACTCGATTGGCCTGCACAGAGCCCTGGCCTCAACCCCATTTACCACCTTTGGGAGGAATTAGACTGCTGACAGAGCCAGGCCTTCTCATCCAACATCAGTGCCTGACCTCACAAATGCGCTTTTGGCTGAGTGGGCACAAATTCCCACAGACACACTCCAAAATCTTGTGGAAAGCCTTCCCAGAAGGGTCAAACTCCATATTAATGGCCATTGTTTTTGAATGGGATGTCCAACAAGCTCATATAGGTGTGATGGTCAGGTGTCCACTGACTTTTGGCCATATAGTGTATCTTAAAAATATGACTTTTAACCCTAACCCTAACCCTAATTCGTTTGACTGCAGAACACTGTTTTCAATGCCCATTTGCCAAATGTGTGCATGCGCCGGATTCACTCTTATTAGCCATTAAAAGTCGTTTCAAAATTGTCATTGGGACAGTGACATCACAAGTGGGAGTGTCCACCCAGATGTATGATAGATAAGCCTACTAGTTGGTACAGCCCACTGGGTAGACTGATATATCCATCATACACCTGGGTGGACACTCCTCCCACTCCTCAAAATCTAACCTCTAGTGACATTAAGTGGGAGTGTCCACCCAGATGTATGACATGATGTCAATAGAGGGTAGATTTCAACATGGCTTGTAATGGCCTAAAAAAACCTCCCACCTGGTAGTGAAGTAGGGAGACGTTAACTTTAACAAACGTACTTTAGTATAAATAGAGAAGGCCTATACCTTTTTAAATAACTACTGTTGTACTATACCTTCAGCGATATGTTGTTGTCTCCCTCTTTCGACAAATGTGTTACTTTTTGTAAGTCGCTTTGGATAAAAGCGTCTGCCAAATGCTCTAAATGTAAATTACAATTTGTCGAATTCAACCATTTTCTGATGCCTATAGGATAAGGCCAACCCAGAACCTTTCAGCTTGGTGTAGATCTGGATGTAGACCACCATAGGGAACGCAGAATAGTTTAGTATTGTTAAAATATAGATTATAGTCTCCTTTATTACTTTGAAGTATCCGAGTATTCAGTGAGCATTGCCTTCAGGTTTGGTCATCTAACTCACTTTAATGTCTAATTAAATTTTACTACATGGCCACTAGATGTCCCTCCAGTACTGCGAGAAAGTCCACGTAGGCCTAATCATAAAGGATCTTTCCAAAATTCCTGCTCTATATTCTGTAGGATCAAAATCTCACTAATGCCAGTGAGACTATTATTTACAGAATATAGTTCACAATGTGTGTAAACTGTCTTTTCTTTGCAGACTATTTACTGAATATAAATGAGGACAAATGTAGAACTATCCTTAAGCCTACTACAGTCTGATCCAGACTGTTTATTGACAATCATGCGTTTTCCGCAAACCCCCAAAATAAATTGATTAATGAAAGATGCACCACAGCCAACATTTAATACAGAAATATTAGTATTTCTAAAGCTATGTCTCTGCTTTCAGATGTAGCCTTTTGCAAATGTTTTATAAAATATATATATTTTATAATAGAGTAACATATAATGTTATGTTGTTAGGTTATGATGGGGTGATATAATTTTAACAGTTGGATTTAAAAGACCAGCACCCCTAAGAGTTCTCCTGGTGAATCTCGGCCTAGGGAGGCCATCCACAGCCTTCCTGTAGGCCTCCTTGAAAAGATGCCTAACCCCTACCTGCTTCTTAATGAATGTAGGCCTATATGAATTCCCTGAACATCGCTTTGTGTCAGTGTTTTCTGAATAACTCATTAGTAGGCCAAGTAATTCAAATTAAATTGCATAGTTATTTGCCATTTCTTTTTTAAGATTTAGTGGAACAGCTTGTTTAGCAGAGTGAAGAAATAATTTTTAATTACATTATTAATTAATATAATCTGTTCTTAATATCCACCTCATAGACAGCTTGGTTTGGATGCAACTCACAATTAGTAATATTGACAAGGAAAGACTTTTTTTTCTGACCTTTTTTATTGAAAGACTGAAAAATAAAAAATTTAATCAATTGTTTATACTTACAACAAGGAACACAATAAGTCTATGTACTGTATGTATGCAATTAACAAGCATAACACATTTTCTCTGGTGAAAAACATGCTCATCATCATTATTATGCATATATGGTGCTTTTAAATGGCTGCTAAGCCTCACCCCCAAGAACAGTATTTCCAGGAATCCCCCTTTCTTATTCACCAAGGGATTCCTGGGAAAACTGGACCCTGGGAGAAAGGAGAACAAGATTTTCTTCTGTATAGCTTCATTTTCTGGCTACCTTATGTCAACAATTCATACATTTTCAACCACAAACATTTGTTACCCTACTTGTAGACATGCATGTGTACATACTCCCATACAATGTTGTCCTGTATGTCCTGGTCACAGGCGGCCAGCTCTTTCCTCTGTCCTGAGCTACAGTGCTTCATCTCAGACTACCAGCTGACCAGAGATGCAGCACTGCACCTTGGGCCAGAGGTATTATGATACCATGGACCTGCTGCATAGCAAACCGACTGTGTCATGTGACCAGTTTAGAAATCCATTAGAGTAGGTGCTAATGTTGAAAGATCTCTATTGGCACCTGTGGAAGTCATTTTTACATCCAGTGTATTGTTCACTAAAAATACAATTTATTAATTTGTGAATTGCATGAACATTTGGGAACACAACTAAAATGCTGTCATTTTGTTCTCATAACACAAACAGCATTTAAACAAATCCAACATGATGGCAGTAAAGGGGTTAACATTTGAATAATATTCTAATTGGAGATAATATTAATAAGGGAAGTGTGATCACCATGCACTGTTTGTCCTTTACATTGGGGGAAGCGACCAACAGGAAATTACTGTAATACCAGAAGACCTAAATAATTAGACATGAATGCACATGTGTGTCTGAGTGCATAGAAGAGAAAACATTAAAACCTCTAGATAACTTGTTCTGAGTGCATGCCCATTTCATGTTCAAACAGTAAGCAGACCGACGACGTTGTACTTACTTTCATAACAAATTCATTATGTGTCTGTGAAAGATACCCCCCCCCC
>OMKP01015981.1:42553-54709 GCA_900302375.1 Bathygadus melanobranchus
TAGGAATCTGTAAGATGTCAAATGTGATTATAATACTTCTTGTATATAATACTGAAGTTATTCAGTAACTATAAACCAGATACAATGCGTTTGCAGTGCTACTCTGATTCCAGAAGAAGGAATCAGAGTAGAAAACAAGTGCAGCTCCACAATGTCATTGTAATCCTCTCATAAATTATAAACCTCACCTCCATGGCCAACAGTGTCTAATGTATGAGCGTGTCTATAGTTTGGATAGAGCTAGCGCTAGCCATCCATCCAGCTGAAACAAACATTTCCTAATATGGCCATCTCACCCCTTTGCGCACCCCACCCCCTCCCCCTCTTACATACAAAATAAAACAGAGTAAAAAAAGCTTCTCTGTGTCCCTCTAAAAACCACTATTCACCCTTTCTCCTTTTATGAATGATCTGCATAATACACAAATAAATCAATCAAAGTGCTATTGTAACAATTCATTGTGCATGTATCCATCCAGTGTGTGTGTGTACTTGTGCGTTTAGGGTCACAAGAAGTTATGTGAAAGTCCCCTCTACCCTTGCACCCTCGAGACTTTTGACTTCATAAACAAATACATCAGTTCCTTCTCTCCTCCTCTCTTCCTGCCTCTCCTCTCTTCTGTCATTCCTAAACCTTCAGTTTTGTTCAAATAAATATTCGTTGTGACTCAACATAAATGCCAAAGACTCATTAAAATGACTTTCTGCCAATGCAAGAGGTTGATTATTAATAAAATATAATCATTCATAATTAAATTATATAAAGCAACTGTATACACCACAGATTATATCCCAGACATAAGGTGAAGCTGAATAATATACTGTATATAATAATATAATAATTAATACACTGTAGATACACTTGGATGATATTTACAATATTATCATGAAGCATGACATTTTTTGTCTAGTTTGTTTTTTTAACAGTAACGGAACAGTAACATAGGCGCTGACAATCATGAAAATATAATACATTGAGGAAAAAGACTAGATCTAATGAGATCAAATATTACATGATCAGATAGTTTGACCAGATCTATGTGGTACAGTACATTGTATACTATCACTGAGTGTAGGGAAATCCTGTCAATCCACAGTAAGAAACCTCTCAAAGGGATTCTACATGAGATTTAAAGCAAGTGGACAAGATATGGATGAGCGCCTTACCTGTGTGTTGGTCTCTATTTCTCCACAGCTCTGCTCTCCATTCCACCATCTACTGCGTCTAGACACCTTTAAAGTCAAACAACAACTACAATGTATTATGTTGTGTACATGAGCACATTGCTGTATTTCAGCCACGTTCAGCTGTGTTCTATTGCATGCGACTTCTGTTATTTTACGGTTATGGTAGTTCCCCTTAGTCCAAATACACTGGTCGTATTAAACATCTTCCTGTGTACCCTATGGGAACTCCATGCTACACTGAACTGGTACTAGTACCACTGGTTGACAATCACTCATCTAAGCAAGTGCAAGAAAGTTACATCGTTTGGTTACATTTTCAGGGTTATTTTTGAAACAACAAAGACAAACATCTTTCTTTTAACATTTTAACAAAAACCTGCTGTCATGCAACAATATCCTAACGGCAATAGCATTGTTAGCACATTTTTTCCCTCCAATACTGCAAATGAAGGAATTTAGCTCTATTTTGATACAATCCTTGAAGCCACTCGTTGACACTCTTATCTTAAACGGCCTCTATAACCTCTGTGTTTTTTCCTTATCTGGACATCTGGCTCGGTGTCTTCCAATCACTGGTTGCCGACAGTGTTCTGTAGTTTTCTGTATAGCATTGGTCAACCGAGGTTGGAACGACCTTGCTTGTTCTCTCAGCGTCTCTCTGAGGTTCATCAGCTGGTCAAGGTTGAAGATGTGACATCTAGTTCTCAAGCATTCACCATGCCAAGACAACAGCCGGGACTCCCTCTGCCCCCATCTCCTACTCACTACCTTCTCATCTCATTTATGAAGTGGCCTATCAGGGAACCATTTCTCCCTCACCTAATATGGTAACATAGGGAGGGGCTTAGCTTTAGGACCCGACCCAACCCCCACCAGCTCCGATTGGCTGTTATCGTGGGACTCCCTTGACCTGGGCCCTGTGTAAATGTCTGGGAAGTGTGTGTGTGTGTGTGTTGTGGGCAGTAGAAAAGTGGATGAGAGAGAAAAGAGCGAGAGAGAAGGAATGATAGACCACAAAACTCATCAAGAGAACAGGGGAAAAAACAAGCAAATGAAAGTAAAGAGGTCGAGTGAACACAAAAAAAGAGTAGAAGGGAGTAATGGAATAAGGCATTGAGAGATGAGATTAGCTACAAAATGGAAGATAGAGCCAGGAGGAAGAGGCCAGATGAATGAGACAAATGACAAACGAGTGGGAGGAGCAGAGAAAGGGGATTGTTACTTTAAAGAAAAGGGAGGGAAACGCTTTTGACAATTTCTTCTAAATTTGGACTTTTTCTCCAGTGGTGGCTGACTGGACTGCCTACTGAAGCGCCATATGGGATCCATTAACCCCCATTCCTCTGGTAGTGTGTGAACGGTCAAACTATGCTTGGTTACTCCAAATAATTACCCTTCTAATTCTCTCTTTCTCTCTCTCTCACACACACACACACACACACTTGTTGCCCCATACGGAAAGAGTAAAGGATGAAGAAAGAGTTTGATGAAAACAGAATTGCAGAAAAAATGGGGACGGGAACCCTGCAGTCTCACTCGTGTGAGAGTGTTTGATGTGGACATAAATCACAAACCATTGGCTTCATGTGACCACACTTACGTGTATATAGAGATTACACCCAGCATTCTTGTGTTTTACTGGGACACTGCACTCAAACATTTTACAATAAATGAAAGTAGGTTATCACATTATTGTTAAAAAGAGTTTCAGTTCATACAATACACACAAGTCGCAATGTTTTGTGTATATGAATGAATCAGAGCAGGAAGCCTCAAAGCCTTATTAAGTGGTGGGAATGACCAAGAGCTAATGTTACTAGCTACATAAGTTAAATAACACCTACCTTATTAAATATTACACCTTATTTGCAATCTTGCAGCTTGATTAACAGTTTAGTCATTTTGCAGAAACTTCATATTCCGTGAAAGATGTGAGATCTTCATTCTATTGTTTAGGTCTGCCATCTACACTTGTGTCCAAATGCTGCCAATTATTGTAAGATTATACAGTTGTGTCCGTTGAGCAAGTCAGTGCACAGGGTTTCATTCATGCATGTAGGCCACCCATTAAATCAGATAAAAGCAGAAAAAAAGAATGTAGTTAAAACATTTCCAAAATTCAGATTTAAATAGTTGTTCAAGAAGGAGGGAACATGTTTGGTGCATATCATTTCTTAGTAGATAAAGGTAATTTTAAAAGAAATCTGAATGAAATGCAATTGTACAACTGTTGCTAATATTAAGGCGAACATCCCAGAGACACAGAGAGCATTGGCAACAACTACAGGCCTTTTTCATACTAGATCCCTAATGCGGATCGATAGAGATTAATGTGTAAACTGTGTTAAACACTGTTGAATTATGACTTAATTAAAATGTACTAATTTACATTGTTTTAAACTAGTGAGGGAATATATGGTCTAAGTAGTCCCTGGTACAGTATTGCCACATGATATTTTCCAACCAGAGAAAAATAAAGACCGACAGAGAGAGAGAGATGCATTGGCTAAAAAATAAATCTCAACAAGTACATCCCTGCTCTTTCTTCCTCGGTGTGTGTTGCTCTCTGCTTGTGTCTTAATAAGGCAATGTTTAGAGAGCCCTTAGTGTTTACTGCTGCTAAGAACACTGGGCCTGAGCGGTGGCCGTCAAGCATGGACTATTATACACATTGAGCAGTCTGGACAATTGCTGTATGTTACTCTAGACAAGGACTCTATATTTAGGGGATTCATTTGAAATCAAAGTAAAATTCAATCTTATGTGCTGTCTTGATACACATTACAGTTCACCATCTGTTCAAATAGATTTGATCACTAGAATAGAGGGGTTACCTTACGAGGCAGCTGGATTCACGAGATCACATTCACATGAGAATCCATCTTGCCAGATGGGGCCACTGAAAATCTTGGGGTGGCACACGCCACACATCAAGAGAATGAGAATGTAGTTGAGAATGTACAGAATAAAATAAATGTTCGAGTATGACACATTATGAATTCAATTACTACATTGGTTTGTAAAAATCTATGACATTTTACACATCGAGACCTTCCTTTCATTACTGCTGTTGTGTTTTGCTGACTGGAAACATGCACCTTGAATAATGCACAAGAGGGATAAGGAGTGACGGGTAGAGAGAAGTTACTCTCTACAAAATGTATTCTCTAACTTGCATGTAAAGCACAGACAATTTACACATGCACACATTGATTTTATTTTCATTGAGAATGGCTGCTCATGCTCACCCTCCTGTCCATGCATATTCTTCAACATGAATCCCAATTAGTATGATCGTTTACATGATGATCTGCATCCCTTGTCGGTCATGTTGATCATTTGTTTTGTGAATGGACGAATAGTGCTTCGCTTTAAATGATGCTGCTGCAAGGAATTGTGGGACAGCATTATCCCTTTCCTTTCGTAAAGGATGGTCCAGTGTACCCTATTCTAAGGGGGATAAGAAAGGAAGCATTAAAGCACCTTTCCTTAGCAATTAGAGAATTTGACCAGCTCTTATCCAGATCTTATCTAACCTTCCTAAGCAGAATAGACGACCGCAGCCCAGGGGCACGTTCAATCTGAAAACGGTGTTTCCGGGTTGAACATGTTTCCTCGAAACGTTATGAACCGGTGTACAATGGGCTATGAGTTACATTTTGTCTTGCTTGATGGTGTCGTTTTGATGTGTCAGAGGTGTTTACCCAATCAGCAGCGAGGTGCATACAAACCCTGTTGTATTCAAAAGACTGATGGTTCTAAAGTTCCAAATGCATCCATTGCAGCTTGGTGTATGCAACAATTGAAGACATTAGAAGACATGTTTGTCTTCTAATGTCTGTCTGTATGTGGTTCCACATACCGCTTCACTCGATTCCACCAGGTTCAGAAAATTCTTTGAAAAGAACACAAAAAATGAATTCACTTGAGTATTTCTATTTTCTGCTACTCCACTACAACTCAGAGGCAAATATTACTACTCCACTACATCTATCTGACGGTTGTACTACATTACTACTAGCTTTGCAGATTAAAATGAACAATACAAAATATGAGTGTGTGTGGTTGGTGGCTGGTTTAAGCAGACTCAACTGGACTGAGTTAGAGTCTGGGGTTGGATGAGGCTGCATTGGCTGATCAATGCCAACAGGTTAAATCAGCCATCACCACACACGCTCAAAGGAGAGTGCTAGCATGTACCACCTGCTCTGTCTGACAATACCATAAACTCTGCAGTAAACCAGATTATTAAACATCCGCCCGTGTCCTGTGTTGGAGAGCCCTGGAAAAGCCACTTATTGTGAAGGGAGTTGGGGAATGTGCCATGTCACCCTGGTGGAGGGTGGCCCTAGCGAGGGTCCTCCAACGAGCTCCACTCAGCCCATCCAGACAGCCCAGGACCGGCCCACACCCAGAAACACCTCCGCCAGCCAAGACAGCAACCCCTGGCCTCCGGTCTCCAGGATGGAGGTGGATTGGCTGGCTACACTGGGGAGGTATGGGTTTGGGGGTTGGTTTTTATTGTAGGTATGGTAACCCTGTAAAGAGAGAGAGTTAGTCTGGGATTGTGTGAGGCTGCACACCTGTGGTGCTAACTAATGCCCACAGGTTAGACCAGCCATCACCACACACTCAAGGGGGGGGCACTAGAATGTACCACCTGCTGTCTGACATTACTACAAACTCTGCAATAAACCGGATTATTCAACATCCACCTGTGTCCTCTGTTAGAGAGCCCTGAAAAAGCCAGTTAATATCGCGTATAGCAGGAGCAATTGCTACAATAATCAATCAATACATAATTATATTATAATAAAATGTTATTATATTAATAACATTTTCAATGCATGGCTTTTGCTTAATAATATTGTAATTCTATTTTTTTATATAGTATTCTACAGTGTGGTATTACTACCTTTACTTAAGTAAAAGATCTGAGTACTTCGACCACTGCAGAGTCTCACAAATCAGACTTTAGATTCATATCTAGTCTGATGCACGCAAGCTCAAATCTGGGTGAACGGAGCATTTTACTTTATTTGGCTTCATATTTGTTTCGACCATTCATGTTGCTGGAGATGGGGATCTACAAGCGTATAATTGGCGAAAACAAACACGACCAGAACAAACAAAATTCGCACGCCTGGGGTGGAACCGATTTGGCTAGCTGGGGAGCCACAGATCAACCAAGGATACTTAGCCTAACCTGGTATTTGTATTGTTGGGATAGATGGTTACGATCCGCAGTAACCTCTCCAGTAGGATTAAACCACTCCTCCCCACTGTCAAGTAATGCTAAGCTCACACCAAAAGACTTCAGTGGCTGTGGGCGATCTGTCTTGAGTTACATACCAGACGTCGCCAGGAGGCGGATCGCTTAAGCAGCGCAGGACATCATGTTCGGTTGTGTCCGATATCAAGTTTGTGTCGAGGAAAGTGCTATCAAATAAAGAGAGATC
The DNA here is from genome assembly GCA_900302375.1 of Bathygadus melanobranchus. Classification (NCBI taxonomy): domain Eukaryota; kingdom Metazoa; phylum Chordata; class Actinopteri; order Gadiformes; family Macrouridae; genus Bathygadus; species Bathygadus melanobranchus. The sequence continues at coordinate 49,201 of OMKP01015981.1, forward strand.
CCACTCTCAGACAATTTGTTCCACGTTTCTTTTTTTGTTTGTGTCCCGGTTACAGAGACCTGATCATAAAGCTAACCCGGCGGACTATAGCAATTACTTTCTCTTCCATGTTTGTTAGACATTAAACTAGTACCGAATAATTCCCTATCTGCTATTGGTTGCTGCTTCAGCGCCGACGCCGCTAACTTCATAAAACTAAAACATTTTCAACTCTCCAAATCTCTCTGGACAAGGACTTTGAGCAGCGCACAGCTGCTGCTACGGTGCCCGCCGCTACTCGCCACAAGCTCTCATTGTAAATTAACCAATTTTTGCTGCTCATGACTTGATGTGCACGAATGGTAACCATAGACTATAAGATGGTAACGGAGCTTAGCTCAGGGATATGGCTGAGGCTATCAGTAGCTCTGTGACACTAGCTCCCTCCTCTGGTTGGGATGAAAGGTACGTCAGGAACCAGGATTTCACCCTTAACATTGATGGTTCCATTGTCACCCCCCTCCACGAACGTCCGCAACCTTGGCATCATTCTCGACCCCACGCTCTCATTCCTCACCCATGTTAACCAGATCACCAAAACTTCTTTTACCACCTTAGAAACATTGCCCGTCTCCGACCCTCCCTATCATTCTCCGCCGCTGAAACACTGGTCCATGCATTCATCTCATCCAGGCTTGATTATTGCAACAGCATCCTTTATGACTCTTCAAACATCCTCAATAAGCTCCAATATGTCCAAAACTCTGCTTCCTGCATGCTCACCTCCACCTGCCACTCTGACCACATCACCCCTGACCTCCATTGGCTCCCAGGATACACTTAGAAATACATCTCATCACCTTCAAAGCCCTCAAAACCCACCTTTTGTTTTGTTTAGCTGTTCCTTTATCCCACACTGTAAAGAGTCTTTGGGTACTGTGAAAAGCGCTATATAAATTGAATGTATTATTAAAAAATAAATGTAAATAAAACAGCAACATTGATTATTTGCTCACGTTGAGATAATTGAAATGCGGTGGTTCTGTATGAACTACTGTTTAATAAAGTACATTTTTGGAAACTGACTTCATTTTCTAGGCTTTTATTAGGTAATACCCCCAAACAGTCTTGAAGTAACATTGGGCCTCTTTAGATAAACAATAGCATGTGGATAGAACAAATAGCATGTGAATAGAACAAACAAACCTTCACCTGCATTTGTGCATATAAAAAAAGGTACCTCATTTGATGAAAATATGGGAAATATTTTGTACAGAATCTCTTGGCAGTGCGTTGTCTATAAAAGGCAAAGCATTAGGTTGGGTCAGCAGGTACAATATCTGGCCTTGATTGCGAAATAATGTTTTTGGACCCCAAGATATTAGATATAGTCATCATCCACCGGCTCCCCAGGAGTATCACAGTGATGAAGGAAGAGTACCACTACTCTCTGAAACACCCCTCTTTTGCTCTGCCTTCGCTCCGAGATCTCTTCTCCTATTGTCTCCATGCAGATGTCCGCAGAAAGTTGACCTTTGCGTCGCGGGGCATAAATGGTGGCTGGAACAGAGGGAAAGAGACGGTCATGTCTTTCTCTTAAAACAACACCGTAGCTAATGAAGGATATTAAACCTGTTGCTTCTTGCTTCTGTAATAATAATTATACAAATTAATACAAAGTATTCATAATTAGCAAGTTATTTGTTAGTGAGTAAATTATCTATTTGGCAGTTAATTAATGTGTACTTACATTTACATTTAGGGCATTTGGCAGATGCCTTTATCCAAAGCGACTTACAAAAAGTAACACATTTGTAAAATATGTTGCTATTTAAAACCCAAGAACCAAATGGGAAACTCTTCCAATATTGACTTAAATATTTACAGAATTTAATTACATAGTGTATTTACAGTTCCCCGTACAATAAAAGTGACACAAAATTGAATACATTTTCAATTAACTTTTCATCTTCCACCATTAGGTTTGGGTGGTCATCTCTGAACAGGTTAAAGAAGGTTTTAAGTGCTCACTGGTCTCATCATCCTCAAAGTCATAGCGAGAATAGCCGTTGCAATCTGCCGTTCTCAGGGTCCTCAGCCAGGGGAAGTCTGTTACCATGCAGTAGGGGGCGCCATCCACCACACCTAGGAAAACAATAAATCACACCTTCACACTCTGACATAAGACATTAGGACACAAACATCTGTAATGGGAAAGTGGCATTTTTGCATTTAGGCATTAAGGAGGCATTTAACATGCAGACTTCAAAAGCAGGGCATCTAGAATAAGAAAGAATTAATTAATGATTGAATAAATGATTTAAATAGTAAATTAAAAAAATCTGAATAAAAAAACAAATCAATCCAATTCATTAACATTATATTCATTAACTTAAACCAAATTATATATAAACACATGCTATAGACACAGGAAATAAAAATAAATAAATAAAGACAAATAAACAAATCAATGCGTTTGCGATATGACAGAAGCAAAGATTATTCTTGAACGATTTTTTTCTTGATACTATCGATACAGCACAAATTATGAATAGTTTGTTCCAGAGGAATATACGTCTGTATATAACTGACGTATTTAACTCTTTAGAGCAAAGGTCTGTGGAACAGCTGTACATACAAGCTGGCCTGGTACAGCCCAGTCCAAGCTGACCATGTAAAGAATTTTAGAATTAATAGTCAGTTTTTTTCAACACCAGTTTTTTTTGTATGAATAGGTTAGCCAAGCACAAACTGTGAGGCACCCTATTATAATTGTTAGTTTTATTAGGTATTTACAAAGTAACTGGATATCTATTGTTTAGTTTAGGGATTATCAAACACCCATATCTCAGCCTGTGACTGGGCGAAAGTTTTCAAATTTGTCAAACATAACACAAAAATCCTGGTAAAGCACGTCTCAAAAATGCTGGTACCACTTCGCCCATAGGGGGCGCTATAATTCGAGGCCAACGTTAAACGCTCAGCCCTGCCACCCCAATGGACGAAAATCCGTCCAAAGTCCCAAAGAGGGATTTTTCTGTACAGTGAAAGTTTCGTTAGAAATTGTTTTACTTATTGTTTTTATTTTAAAATGATGAATATTCTGCCACATTCTTTAGTTTGGCATGTTCCCATGACTCACTTTTGACCAAAACACTGATCGAAATCAGCAACAAACATTCAAATCTGGAAATAGGGACCAATTGAACCAGCTCTCTAGCAGGTCAAAGTTGCTTGTGTTCAAAAGGCCATACCTCAGGTCCTGTTTGACGCAAACTCACATACTTAGTGTCAGATGATGCAGCTTCTCATGGCCTACAACTTAACCATTGGGCCCATTGACCTCTGCCTCACTAGATATTCTGCCATTTTGATTTAACTGAAAAAGCTACTTTCCCCAGGCTAATTCACCAATTCCAACCAAAGCCACTCTAAAATATAAGTTCAATCAAAATAGTTAGATAGCAGATAGTTAGAAATTAGAGGTATGGCCCCCAAAGGGGTTAACATTTTGACAAACACCACATTGACAGTAGGTAGGTATGTTTTACCATCTCCTAGACCATTTGTCTAATTGTCACCTGTTTTATTAGACTCACCCTATTTTCCATACATCACAATTTTCCATTTGGTTCATAGAGATCATGTAGGTATATGTGCCAGAGACAACTGAAAAATAGCTAAGTGTGAAAAACATGCCTGATTCTAAAACATATATACTGATCTAACCCTGCTGGTACATGTCTTTCTAGCTCAAAAGAGCTGTTGCCTTAAATTGTAGAGGTTCACGGTTCAAACCTCCTGCTGACATTTATTTTATTCTTGCTTTTGTTCCATGATAGATTGTTTGCTGAATTCTGGGATATATAATGTATGTGGTGTACTTGGTGTAAGTTGTTGAGGTTCACAGTTTAAACCCTGCAGTAATAGTGTATGTGGTGTACTATTATAGATAGTGGATAAGGTATTCTATGTCAGATAGTGGATTTGGTATTATATATGATACAGGGCTCAACTTTTAATAGTGGTTGCCAGGCTGGCAACCAGGCATCAGCTTTGGTGGCCAAAACAGAAAATATGGTTTTGTCATGTATCGAAGTGTATGTTGTACATGCTTTGCAGTATACCTTTCAGTTTACATTTACATTTAGGACATTTGGCAGATGCTTTTATCCAAAGCGACTTACAAAAAGTACATTTGTCGAAAGAGGGAGACAACAATATATCGCTGATGGTATAGTACAATTAGAATAGACCAAGTTACAAGCATTCCTGATTGCCAGGTCAATAGAACAAGTTTTACAATTGCTAAGTTGCCCCCTTACTGTACAACAGCAGGTAGCCAGGATAAGATGCTTTATTTCAAGTGCCGGGACACACCAGCATACAGGATCCTACAAATTGCCAGGACGTACAAACAACAAACAAACAAGTGCTAGGGATCCAAGAGGGGTGGGATTCAAGCATTGATCGGGTAGGTGGGAGAGGGTTGGGGAGGAGAGGTGGTTAGGAGTTGAAGCTATTCAGAGTCCAGGTGAACTCTAAATAGGTGGGTCTTGAGTCTCTTGCTGATTAGTGATTCTGCTGTCCTGACCTCTGTCGGGAGGTCATTCCACCACTGTGGTGTAAGGACAGAGAAGAGTTGTGATTTCGTGGAGCGATGTTTGTTTATTCTTAGTGATGGTGGTACCAGGCGGCCAGCTGAAGTCGTTGAGCGGAGTGTTCAAGCTGGGGCATGGGGTTTGACCAGTGCTTGGAGGTAGGTAGGGGCACTGTTCCACTGACAGCCTTGTAGGCCTGCACCAAAGTCTTGAACTTGATACAAGGGATTACAGGGAGCAAGTGGAGGTCATGGAAGAGAGGGGTCACGTGGGAGAACTTCGGTAGGTTGAAGACAAGGCGTGCTGCAGCATTCTGGATATGCTGCAAAGGTTTGCTTTAGACACCCCCATTCACTTTCAGTTAATTCTATTTTTAATATATAAGGCACAAGATCGCCGGCGGATATATAAGCTGTGGGCACTGTGTTTTTCAGTTGGCAGTTATCTGTAATAGTAAAGCCACAGAAGACCAGCTGACCCATTGTTTTGTGTTTTATTTATTCTTACAGGTGGGTAAATGTTGCATAAACACGTTTATATAGTTTGTAGGCTCTTTCTTTCTTTCTATTTAATGTCCATTATGTGTTCTTCGTTAGCTAAAGCTCTCGATAGGACTGAGCTGCTCCTCATACCGGGGAAAGACTGCCCCCACATGGACCTACCGTCTCCATCGAGAACGTTACCGTGTCTCCTTCACCAACCACAAGAAACCTCGGCGTGGTGCTGGACGATCAACTGTGCTGTAACACCAACATCACTGCAGTGGCCAGATCCTGTAGAATTGCTCTCTACAACATCCGCAGGATCCGGCCCCTCCTCACACGAGAAGCAACGCAGATCTTGGGCCAAGCACTTGTCATCTCCCGCCTCGACTACTGCAACTCCCTCCTGGCTGGACTCCCAGCCTCCGCAATCAAACCCCTGCAGCG
>OMKP01016021.1:0-10950 GCA_900302375.1 Bathygadus melanobranchus
AGCAAGGTTCTGGAATAAGGACAAGCTGGTGCCATGGAATGAACTGGTGGATGTTGCAGAGCTTGGATTATGATCAATGTTGTCTGCTGCACTTGTGATGAAGTGACCCTTGTGAAGTTGGGGAGGACAGACTGTGCCAATCTGGTGGTAATAATCACAGACATTATTACCCAGCGATGTCACCAACTCCATTGTGCGGTTGTATGACGCTGACATGCCAAGAGCAAAAAGACTATCAATTATCCGTCTTTCTCTGGTTAATGCATGGGCCTTGAGACCTACATACACTGGTAGGGGTGTTTCACGATCCTTGCTGTGATACATTTGTGGAGTTTTCCCACAGTCCCTACGTCTCTTAATGCAGTTGTAAACCAAAAGCTGAGCAATGGAGAGTACGGGTTGACTGACATTTGTGTTGTGTGTTTGATCTGTAATGTTTGACCCATTGATTAGCACGTTGACCAGTGATAAAAGTGACCGTGGGACAGATTCCACTTGACTGTTATGGTCAAATTTTCCTGAGAATGTTGTTTTATGAGTAAAGATATCTTGTCTGATCATATCAGCAAGTTTGATCATCATGACACTCTGTTCATCTCGGTCAGTTTGGTATCCTTCTCGAAGAACCGATCCAACATCATCCTCATAGGCCAGGAACACATCGCGTCCTTCTTTGTAAGCCTTCATGTGTGGGAGATGTATAAGGATTCTGTTTTTCAGATACTTGCTGTTTATTCGAACAGCAACCTCCACACCAAGTTGACCTAATCTGTTGGTGTATAGTTTTGTCAGGTCTGCTAGCCTAAACACTTTAACATCCTCATCTTGCCTCTTCTCTTCGATGTAAGAAATTAGCTCTGCCAGGGCAATTCCTTTGCATGCTTCTTCATTTGATGTAGCTTGGTCCTGTGTGACTTTTCCACGTGTTCGATTGTATAGGCTTGTGAGACATCTTGGGTGATATTTTGCCTCCTGTGCAATAAGGTCCCCTGAACTCAATTTTGCCAGAAGATCTTGATCTTGCAGATCGTGTGCACATTTCCTTACTCTGTAGTCTAACTGAAATGTGCAGACTTCACGAAGGCTCTCTTTTCTTTCAATTTTGGAACAAAAGAAGCATTGGGCACTATTGCTATCAACTGGTCCACCCGTGTCTCCATCACCAGTACTGCTACGTGTAAAAATCTGCTTTGGACGAGTCCCATCCTCTTCAGACTTGTGCTTTTGAATTGCTCGTTCCAGTTTACTTCGTCCAAATTTCAGATAACAGGATTTATGCCACTTCGCATTCTTTTCTTTGAAAGTTGACTGGATACCATTTCCATTATCAAGCCGTACCAGATTTATTTTGACTGGCATAGAGTCCAGCTCACTAAAATGAATGATGTTATCTGCTACAGTTTCATAGCCTTTATCAGTTGGCGATATCAGTCGTTCTTTGCTGTCCAACTGACATAGCACACACTTATTCCAATCAGTTGCTTGAGAAGATGAAGCATTTTCCATTTCTGAGAATATTCAGTCATAGTATGTCACTATGACTACATCTGCTACACCACCAGTTTGTAAATCCAGTGTACATTACCTCACCTGAAAACATATGAAACATAATTTAGTGACATAATGTTTTAAAGTCAAAGAACTATTATATTCGAGCTCAAGCTGATCATATTACAGTTCCTTTACCCGACAGATGGAAATCAATGCCCGCAGCATGCACAACAGATATTTGAAATAAGCCCTCTATGTAGCATTCATGTGTGGCTTTGTCTTCCTGAAACGTCACTACAGTTTTTCCTCAGAATGGCCAGGAGGCAGTCCTAGGCACATACACAAAAATGTAAGGCAGGCATATAGACATAGACAGATATAGATCTACTAGCATTTGTTAGACATTTCTTTAGCCTACTTCACAATAGACATGAAGTGATTACTTTAAATTGTATTTTTCATATAATTGCAATGGTTTCAGTGGCTAGAATGACACCAAACAGGTAGTTCTGACACATATTACTAGTATATTACCTTTTGAAGCATCACTACATTGATTTTAGGACAAGGAGTCAAGCTACAAATATCATAATACCGCACAAATACATAAAAACAGTATCGTTGATGCTGGTTGCTAAGGACAATCTTTTGCCTAGCAACCGTTGCTATGCAACACTGAATTTTGAGTGGCTCCACCCCTGAAATTGTTCTATAGGTTCTTCTGAACATCTGTGAAAAATTTCATGCTTGTATCACCTTGCGAGCGATTCTTCCATTATTTGACACCCATTGCCTGTACTACTTGTTTCACGGTTCAGTGTCGAGTTCTGTAGCCAGGGTTCTGTAGTCTGTTTGTTGCTGCCATGCAATGTGTTCTTGCATTCACTAGGAGGCAGTAGTGGACAAATTAACTACACTGTACAGTAGTCTACATTGCAATTTATTACCTTACTCTAAGCAGTTAGGCATTTTTCATACAAATCAATACACATTTTCTATTCAAAACGATACATATTCCAATTCCGATAAACTCCATTGCTTCTCACATCATGAACTGGTACGAGCTTGTGTGTATGTGTGTGTGTAAAACAGAGAAAGAGACATTTTTTGACTTCACCGGAATCAATACCAAGTGCTTAGAAACCCCACCGCACAAAGTAAACTATATCTATAGCTAATATATAGCTACATGTTGCAAAATGAATTCATGACTCTACCACAAATGATTCATCACTTGACATGACTGACTCCACTCCAGCATGAAATATGCAGGTTGTGCAACAAACTGGCAACCAATGGAATGGAGGGGGGGGACATTTAGTGGCTGAATTTTATCAATGTTAACAATGTAATCAATTGCACCTTTAAGGACAATATTAGATCATTAAAAAATGCAATAATCACATGATGTTTATTCATATGTCTGTATGCATGAAGTAATGACACATGACTTAAATACGTAAAATAGAATCATGTTGACAATGAACACACTTAAACTCTACACATATACAAGCTAAGTCACGGAGCATCCAGGAGCAGCTGCAGCCTTTACTTTATGCAGTGTTCAGTTTAGCATTGCATGTAAACACAGGCCCTGACATCAACATAAACACACAGGCCCTGACATCAATATAAACACAGGACCTGACATCGATACTGCAGCCAGTTCCGGTTGTGTACGGTTATGGCCACTGCTCTTGTCGTGTTCTTAAAGTGATTTTATGAACAGGGTTCTTGCGGCTCTGACTTGCCTGACCCACGACCCCACACATACACACTTGTCTCTGGCTGATCTCCTGAGCTCTCAGAAAGGAAGTGTAACTCGAAGCTTAACAAAAGTATTGTTGGCCGGTTGCGACATCTTGACCCCAGTCAGGGTGGTGTATGGAACCCCCCCTTTGGTCGATAAGTGACGAAGGCTCAGACATATCAACTCCTAACCTCTCACATACGTTAGGAGCTACGCCCTTTAAAAACTGTTGACCTTGCGTTGCAAGTTTGACCTTGACTTACATACATGTTCATTGGGACTCAGTTGTAAGTCGCTCTGTTAATATTATATGTCAGCAGCATGGACACGCTTTTATCATGTTTGTTGACATCTATATAACATGTGTGGAACACGGATGTCTTGTGTAGTTGGTAGGGTTTGAAAGTGTACGTTTGAATGACAGAAGGGGGAAGAAAACATGTTCAGGGACAGAGATATAGACAAGATGTGAAAGGTTACATGGATAAACAGATCGTTAGACATTTTGTCATGTATGGACTTTATATGGACTTACATACAAATGCATGTCACACATCACAGTTAAGATATCCATCCAGTAGAAAGCCTCTAAAATCAATTTCAGGTATGTTACCTAAATGGAGTGATGTTCATTCAAGCTAACATGATGACATAAATATACAAAAGTAAATAAAAATAAGAATAAATTAAAAGTAGTACCCTTTATTTACTCAACAACTTTCTGTGTGTCATTTTTCAATGTGTGTCCTGTAGTCACACGCAAGCAGACCTCAGTGTATGTTTTTAGGGCTTTGAGAGTAGAAGGTGCTGCTCTGGTCCGGTAGGGCAGGAGAGGTGTCTATTTTAGTGAGCCACTCACAGAGGACCACAGGAGACGTGTACAACACATGAGCCAGGTTCTGCTCCTTCCACTACAGCCTGGATCTGCTCCAGACAAAGTGTGTTCTTCAGAGATCTACAGAGGTACGTTCATCTGTGTATCATCTTGTAGGTGTTTACCATTGTGATGGGGAAGGTGTTAGGCTGTTCATAGAGTCAAGAGGTATAGCCTTCAAATGCAAGTATACTGCCCTTTCCCGTTCATTAATGTGTTATCAATTCTGTTTTTCTTTGACCTTCTGCACCTACTATTGACGTCATGGACTGTAAAAACACAGTATTAAAACAATGAAATGTATGATATATCGTGCTTGATATTCATCTTAAGATATATTAGCATTTTTGTGAAACTAGCTTTAGTAGGCCTACTAATCCTATCATCCTTTAGATTACATGGTGACGGTAGACAATTTACTGGAAATGCACTTGCGTATGTATGCAACTTGTATGTATTTGCATATATGCACACGTGGCTTACACTACAGACACCCATTGTACATATTCCACGTACCCTTGTTTTTATTCTGAACTGAGAACTGTTTGCTGTTTGTATGTGCTCCCTATTAGCAGCGGCTTGACTCCTCTGAGTGGTTTCACCTGTCACACCTACTTGCTAATGTTGGGAATGGAAAGGCTTACTGTTGGCATATTAACATAGCATTGTTCGCATGACATGGACCCCTAACGGGACACCTTTTAGCTCACCAGGAACAATGTTTATTTCATTTTCTGTTCTTGCTGTCATCATGCGAAGCTCATTGCATTGCATTATACTGTATGTATTATATATATAAAAGGTGATATACAGTATGTCATATAATTATTCTTGTGATGGAAAATATACATATCTCCTTTTCTTTCAGTTAAGGGAAAGCATGTCTGAAGCGTAAGTTGTTTGTTTTAAATAATGAATACTTATTATAATCAATACTATAATATATTACATACTTAAATATTTACATGTTGTTTGCCTTTCATTTCATATCTGCCCCTAAACGATGATTTCATTTATTTCTTCCATCAATGCCACAGACCAGTAAGTTATTACATATGTGATCCTCTCGTCTGAGCAGCCTTGTTGTACAGCAGATGTTCCTTCTTGTTGTCCCATGACGTGGCCCTTTAATTCTTTCTGCTTCTATTTCTGCAGAGAAAGTCGAAGATCCCTGCCTCTCGCCTGTTGGCTCTGAAAGTATTCAAACACTCCAGTTTCAAACCTGTTTTCGGCACACACTACACCAGCATGTACAATACAATCACTATCGGATAAGAAAATGCCCAATAAATAAATCAATCAATGTGCTGCATGAGCGAGTTTCTAAAAAAACTGGATTATAATTAGCCGACTATAATATATTGTATTTGTTATTAGTGCCAGTCAAGTGTATAGTAGGAATCACTGCATGGTGTGGTGACGAACAACATGAATGTATTTGTGTGAATTTGTTAGACCAAACTGCTGAAGAGGGCTTCGGTGCTGTTGGAAAGTGAGAGAGAAGAGAAGATACGAGAGAGAGAGACCACTCTCCGTGAGAGAGTCCCTCCGCTTCAGCTGTCCGGACTGTCAGTACAGGACCTCCAGGTGTGTGCTGCTCACTGCAGGGGCCAATGGGCCTTTATTCACCTAGCGGCCATCTTGGTTCCATCTTGGTGCTAAACTCTAGCTGGGTGGATGGAACTGCGGAATTATATATATATATATATATATATATATATATATAATATATTGACATGAATAATTACAATAATAATTAGTCATTATAATGTGAATATAATAGTGTGCAAAGGTTAAAAACAAAAATGTTTTACTCTTTTTGCATTTCATGGTGTGTGTTATTTCACTATTCAATATACAGGGTACTTTTTAAACTAACATGTAACAGATAAGGGTCAAGTTTGCCCTCCCATCCTTCTGTTCTTCCAGGCCCTGTGCCGAGAGATGCACCACAAGATTGACACCATAGACGAGGAGCGCTACGATATTGATGTCAAAGTGACCAAAAATGACAAGGAGGTATAATACAGCCTTATGTTGATCTACTGGGTGGGGCCTGGATGAAATGTGCCACCATATCAAGTGACATTACAATAGTCATTGTTTATTGTCTGTGTTATTCTCCCCAGATTGAGAATTTGTCTCAGAAGGTCTGTGAGCTGAAGGGCAAGATGAAGAGACCCAACCTGAAGAGGGTGAAACTCTCAGCAGACGCTGTGCTGGGAGCCCTGCTGGGGGCAAAGGTCAAAGAGTCTGTGGACTTCAAAGCCAATCTTAAGACCGTGAAGAAAGAAGAGGAGAAGGTAAACGGGCTGTTTGTGTCCCGCTCCATGATCCAGCATCCATTACCAGTAACCATAACACCTGGAAGCCGGATAGTGGTTAGGGTGTTTCAACACCACGTCGAAAGGCACTGGGGTTCGATCCCCAGTGTCCGCAATCTCCATGTATCAACAATCTCCATGTTGTTCAGGAGGAGCAAGTCGAGTTTTGCTCAAGGATGCCCATGAAACTCTACTTGCTCCTAAATAACAGGAGTTTCTGCTAAATGACTAAATAGCGCAATTGCAAGTAGCAATAATTGCGTCTCGTCAAAATGACACCGTGTTTGGTTCATCTACTGCAGTCTCTGTACTTTATAGCTCACTTTCTTCCTTCCTTTCTTCTCCACAGAAAGAGGAGGTGACCGACTGGCGTAAGAACGTGGAGGCCATGTCTGGCATGGAGGGCAGGAAGAAGCTGTTTAATGCTGGACAGTAGAAATATGTCATATCCATGAATAAACACTGACTTACATGTTTCTTTTCCTCTTCTATAAAGAGGGATTTTAAAAGTGGCAGGAGTTAGACAGCAGAGTGAGCTGTTGACTGGACGCTGTGGCTGTATGTGTCTAAATCTACTGTGAGTAATGCTGGTTTATATGTATCTGAATACATCGTGAGTAATGCTGGTTTGCAGTTTGGGTTGTGTTAGATGGGAGGTGTTGCTAGAAGATTAAAATCTCTCTCAGTTACTATTAGCATTTATGTAATAGACAATATTGTGCTTTCTTTGTTCTGTAATTGGAGCAAATAAATAAAGACTTTAAAGAGTGACAAAGCATATTTCTTCTTCTGAGTCCCAGAACCATTGAGCACCTTTGCCTTTAGATGATAATCACAGTCACATATACAATACAGGTCAGGGCTCCTCCAGCCTCTCTGGTGAGGGATGAAAACAGCCAGGCAATGCCGACTAGAACACACAGCTAAGGAGCCTCCCAGTCCATGGCTGACATTACTGACAGGAAGGTAAGAATAACAAAGACACTTGCCAAGACATCTATATAAGCTCAATGGGCATGGGCATGACACTAAGAGGTTTGGAGTCTCTGTAATAGTCAACTCATTGACCCCCATGACATTTATAGGGCTCCTGGTGCGTGCCATTGTGAGCGTAGGCCGTTAGCCATAGTGAATTATGGCACCCACATTACATTTGGCTCTGCGTTGGTATTCCTTTTAGTTTTCATCTTTTGATGGATTTCATGCATGTAATGCGAAACTAACAGTACAGAATTGTGTCAAGCAGAACTTTGAGATCAATCGTAATTCTTCTTTGTTATTTTACTAATACCATTTTGCAAATGTTCTCATTAGAAAACTGTTATATTAATCAATACATCTAAAACATACAAATACATCTCTTCTTTGGTGGATGTTAATGCAGCCTCAATTATATTGTTCTCAACTTTATTTAACCAGGTGAGTTATCAGATAACCAGCTAACCCTGTCAAAGAGAGCTAGCTATATAAAACAGTGACACTGAATGAACTCGGGCCAGCTTTATTGACAAAGCATAAACACGACGCTGCCACCTGTCCTTGTTCTTCCTTGACCTCCCAAAATAAGCATCTCAAACACACGACAAAATCCCAGGGAGCTTTTTTTATGACTTAGGCCTACATGTGTACATCTTGAAGTGTAATCAGATGACAACTTAATGATATGATGATACCTGAAAGTTGATTGGAAAAACGTCTTCCCCCCGCCCAAAACAAGCATCTAGAAGTGAAAACTAAACTCTGATGACAGAGTTTATTAAATGTATTAAATAAAGGTGCAGTTTAGTTTTTATGGTCATTTACACAATAAGCATGGTTTTTCCGTATTTAGCACACAAATTGACCCTCTGGCGACATTGATGCCCGATGTCAGATCGACAATGACTGAACGTCAAAACGTTTCCTGGGTTATTTTAGTGTCTACATATGCACTCATTTGAAGTGTAGTCCGATTTCATCTTGTTGATATATATGAATTAACTATTAACACTTTAATGTTGTTGATTGGAATTCAGTTTATCCAAGGTTCCCTTAATCTGAGGTTCTCTAATATGCTTGGAGAAGATTATTAATTATAGATTATTATCATAGTTGGACATAATATATAGTTTATTAATAACATCATATTAATAAAAGAAATAATTAAATAGATAAATACACAGATCATCAGCTTTCTTGAGTCTAACACCACTTGTGTTTGATTTGGTTTGCTATGTTAAAAAACGTCTTCCTACAGGCTCTTCCAGCAGCTTCAGTCCCATGCAGGCCACTGCTGAGGGCTGACCTTAAGTGACTGGGGTCGCTCTGCTGAGGTCCGGTGTTACTGCCATTAACAGGTGTCACAGCCCACACCTCTGCGTCACATACATATTGCTTTATTACCCCCTTTCCTGTTGGGATATTGCATAAGGGGAGGGTTATGTACAACAAAGAATGTCACTCTTGAGACGGAGAGACAGAAGTTGTGAAGTCTATTTCAGCGAGCCACGCAAGACACACAGAACTATAAATACGATTGATTTGTTCCTCTCGCTCTCAGTCTCTCAGCAGGTCGGCGACACCCTCACACAGACGTTTGTTCAACTTCAAGGTACGTCTCAATAAGGTGCCGGGCTTGAATGAATGCATTCAGTCATTTTATAGATTTGTTGCACATGTTAGATTTAGATTTGTAGATGAAGTTAACATATCTCTGTATTTACAGTGTCCTTATATTTGATTATATGTGGCAGTCTGCCCATTGAAGGAGTACTGATGTATATAATATGCTTGACTATGTTTACCTGGCATAAGAACTGAACAGTGCAAAGTCTATTTTGCATACTTGTATTGAGATAAAGCAGAAATACCAACACATTTAGTATTTGTGTTGGCACATAGCTACATTTTACTTCAGAGCATTTCGTTTTTCCACTCCTAAATAGAGACGAGAAGCTTTTTTGGGGGGATTTTGTGCTATTCCACGACAATGCATCATATTTTGTGTCAGGATGTAATTAGCCAATGCATGGTCTGTAAATGAGTTAAAGCCATCACTCTGTGCAACTGGAAACAGAGTGTGTACTGCACAGAATCTGTAAGTAATAAGGTTGGAGTTGACAACTGTACATGATTTAAAAGACTAGGCCTACTATCCATTGCATAAAAATTGCATATTCTTTGTAGGCCTATATGGTGACTTTCTAACTTGAAGAAAAATGAAGAAGAAAGATAGGCATAGATGTGAGTTCAATCCACCTTGATTTAATCAATATTAGTCAAATTGTTCAATACTTGCAGCTGTTAAGTGATATGAGGAACCCTATATGTTCTGTTAGATTGGACAACACCAACAAGGTCATTACCTCAATGGCCTCACGTTGTGCTGCTACTTTTCTGAGATCGCTTGTTTATTTATTTGACGTATGTGTGTCTATTCCCTGTTAATTGCGCGGGACTGAAATGATTCCTTATAGCAGGTCTTCCCAAACAGTACGGTAGGCGTGTTTCATTATTCAATTAACCATACATAAACCATGTATAGCCATAGAAAACTGGGTTAGTGTTAGGAGCTCAGAGAACAGAACACTATTTTAGAAGAGAGGCTAAAATAGTGCTCTAACATTATGTTTAAGTGCCCTAGTGTCCTGCTGCACGGTTTGTCAAACTGCTACTTCATCATCGGAATAATTTGCCATTCTTTAAGGATGGTTTATCCCAATCGTTTTCCAGGATCTGTGCTCACATTTGCACCCCAAGGTCGATGTTGTAGATCGAACGATATGATTTTTAGGAGTAATTAGACAATAGATAAGAAATTTAAACAATGAGCAAAGAACCAGGAAAAGATAGGAAAGGACGCATACCATAGAAATGTGTTAATATCTTACATATTAACCACGGATAATATCGTCGCAGTTTTAACTATTTCGCAACTTGTTAGACCTACCTGATCATTCTGTGGTCAGAGACGGACCCCATGTGGCCGAAGCTGGAATTACAGCGATGAAAAGATCAGCCAAGCCTGGCAGTGGATGAGCTAGTTGTGTGTTAGTGATAACATGTCTTTATTGGAGGCTTCTCTATCCTGTCCTCAGACCAAATTAACGACCTCAGGCAGTAGACCACAGAGCTTCATGGAGAATTCAAGAAACCAACCCTAAGACGAGAGATCTCTGCCAAGCCATGGCACTCCAGGCACAAGGAGCCCTTTTATTTCAATGCCAACCACAATGAAGGAGGAGGAGGAGGAGGAGGTAGGCCTGGCTTTGCTCTTGTATGTCAAATTGATTGGTGGGAGAGCCGGAAACCCTAAAGCTGGGAATTTGAGTGCCTGTTTAAATAAAAATAAATGTTTTTTTAAACTAAAATAAATAAATAAAGTTGTTATATTTTGTGCTGGCATTTGGACAGTGGTACTTTGTGTTTCCAACAGGGAGAGGAGGTGACATGTCTGAGCCAGGTCTGGAAGGACAGGAAGAAGCTGATTGATTCAGGAAACTCAGAAAGTAGATGGTTTGGGGGGGGGGGGG
>OMKP01016026.1:1438-16062 GCA_900302375.1 Bathygadus melanobranchus
TTTTCCAGCAGTGTTGCTGAGGTGTGTGTGTGAAGTGCTGATCTGCGTGTGCACGGTGCTGATGCGAGTGTGCACGGTGCTGAAACGCGTGTGCACGGTGCTGATGTGCGTGTGCACGGTGCTGAAACGCGTGTGCACGGTGCTGATGTGCGTGTGCACGGTGCTGATACGCGTGTGCACGGTGCTGATGTGCGTGTGCACGGTGCTGATGTGCGTGTGCACGGTGCTGATGCGCGTGTGCACGGTGCTGATGTGCGTGTGCACGGTGCTGATATGCGTGTGCACGGTGCTGATGTGCGTGTGCACAGTGCTGATGTGCGTGTGCACGGTGCTGATATGCGTGTGCACGGTGCTGATGCGTGTGCACGGTGCTGATGTGTGCACGGTGCTGATGTGTGCACGTGCACGTAGGGCTGGGCGATATGTGGATCATCGACACCGCGATAAGAGACGAGATATTGTCTCTTATCACGGTGAGATATGACACTGTAATATTGTGACATGGAGTGTTGTCTTTCCCTGGTTTTAAATGCTGCATTACAGTGCAGTGATGTCATGTTCTGAACTCACCAGACTGCTGTAGATTAATAAGAAATGATGCATGGCTGATTACAGTGGCGCTAGTAATCCTGCAGTGGCAGAGCTTCGCCAAATATAGATGTGGAGTCTGTTTATTGTGTACTGTATCCCCCATACACACAGGGGGTACCAAATGCAGGGTATTTCTCCACGTGTGTGCATTTCTGTGTGAATGGATGTCCCCCCGGAGGTGGTCTATTTTGAGCCCTCCCTCGCGCTGCACAGTGAGCCACTGTGATGAGGACCTTCACGGGGCCTTGTGAGACGCACGGCCATGCCTCATAACGAGAGTGGACGAGGAGGAGGTAGGAATCCACGCTAGGATGTATTAATATAAAGACCTTTGCGCCGTCAGCAGGTGTTGGGGAACAACTAATAAGGGAGGGAGAGAGAGAGAGAGAGAGAGATTTCTCTTGGGTAACGCAACAATACAACATTTTACGGACCTTGCGCCTCAGCCTCCCACACACCAGCCATCGTTTCCTCATCCTTTGTTATGAACTAATGAGTGAAACAATTTAAGTAGAAATAAACGTCGAAACCAGTGTAAAGGTTTGTGCACTAAGGGAAGGTTTATGTAATTGCGGTTCTAAGTTCTGCCCGATTGCGAGGAAATGATGGGGTGCCCCATTATAAACACGTCCAGCTGTGCTGCAGTCACAGCTGCTGTGTTCTAACAGTACATCATCTCACTATAATGGAAGAAGTCTCTGTATGTTTGTATATGTATGTGTGCATGTGTATGACTGTAATTTGCTCTTCTCGACAACCGGGCCAACCGCTCACTAACTGCTACCTCTGTTCACATTATTGTTGTTGTTATTTTTCTTACTTGAATTCGTACTGCACAGCTTTGACGCAAGCATGTCACTGTACAGCACGACCGAGCTGTACTTCACATTTGATAAGGCACTTTGACTTTCTGTGATGATGTTATAGTTACGTGATGTTATAGTTTTGATAAGCAATATTGAACCATTTTCGACAATATGTTTGGCTAGTGGAACCCTGTCAGAGGTCTGAGTTGGTGTAGTAATTTGTGTGGAAAACAGCAGACTATTTACATAAAGGTGTTAGTGTTCCACTGCGTGTCTAATGTCATAATGTAGGGAAGGTTATTTTCTTATCTTATCTTATATAAGTTATACGCAAACATTGACACACGCACACGTGCGCAAAGCGCACACACAAAGGAAGGCTACACTCCAAATCTTTGACTGGAAGTCAGCCAACGATCTGAAAACAATCAAGAGTTTGGGATGGAAAAGTAAGGGTAAAAAAGTAATTAAAAAAATAAATCCATCTCAATCTGAGGATTAGAAAGCGAGACCCGAGGAGTCTGTCCACAGAGTTAAAAGTCTACTTACCTGCCTCCTGTGGCCAGAAATCAGCTGGAGAATATAATGAAACACAGGCTCAGATGAGTGGAAAGTTAGACAAGGTAATGTTGAATATAAGTGTAGCAACTACTTGAGCTTAAGAGGCCCATGGTAATTTAATAAATTCAAGTATGTCCAAGTACTCTCCAGAAAGATGGCAAGCAAGTGGCCAGGATATGTTGCAGGAAGAAAAAGGTGTATAAAGACTAGAGGCATATATTAGCCTACTAGGATTAGAGTTTTGAAGTAGCTAGCACATGACCTATGACCTACAGTATAATCCAAGAACAAACTGCACTTTAACTCAATAACTTCTAACTTTCCTCCCACAAACTCAATTGACATTCTCACCTTTAACTGGTGAGAGTGCTACTGATTTGAAGGGAATAGAAGAAGAGTAAGTGAAATGTATGATGAGTTTTTTCACTTTTTCTCTAACTGCCACTGATCTGGGGTTGTGCTTACTGTCCGCTGCAGTCATTTCAAGCTAGAGAATTTGATCTGATGTCAGCCAATCGTGTGTGTGCTTGAGCACGAGCCGATAGTGAAGGCACTAAAATGGCAGCTAGCCCTATCACAGCGAGTGAGCTAATTAAAAAAAGATGTGACGCCCCCTGTCTGTGAACGACTAAGATCCGATTCCATTCAGCGTAGCATAAGATGAACATGCTGGATGCATGTTGCATGTGTCAGAGAATAAAGGCAGAATTCATCAATGACCGTTAGCACACATTGAAATTCAATGGCAGATCGACTCCCACAAAATCCACCCTACCTTTATGGCCAATATTTGCGCAAAGCTTAGGCGATATAAATATTGATGAAAGCAAAAGCGAGGTATACATTTCTGGCAGATTTCTTTCTTTCTCCACGACGTACATGCAGAATATGGATAAAAACATGAAACACAATGCTGTTGCTGTTCTCTGGCTGGCTGGCTATGTCGTTCCAAAATGATTGTCAAAATCACAACCGATAGCCAGATATAATGCTGATTTAATAATCCCTTTCGGCTAATAGGCCTAGCATTGCCTACTCACACAAAGTTGTGAATAGCAAGCTTATGAAGGTCATCATTTATAATTCATAATTTGTCTCAGACATACCTAGTAGCCTCATACTGGAATGGCTTTATTATGTATGAAACAAGAATGGGGAAAAACCCTGATATGCAGACGATTGCTTCCACCCTGTGGCAGAAGAGAGAGTAGCAACTCATGGCACATTGGAAACAGACATAAGATGTGCTCTCGCTTAATTAATACAAGTTGCTTTTTGTGACGGTTGAACTGCAGCACAACGTGAAGAGGGAGCGGGAAGAGGCTTTAGCGGTTTTAAAAAATGGCTATGGCCCAACCCCAGTGAAAAGCCAAGAGAATCAGAATGAATTGGTATACGCCTGCAGACATACACAGCACCGCGGTTCCTTACTGCGCTACACGCCTCTGTATTATTCAAATCAGGAATGTAGCAGACATCGCTGCTAATAGAAGGGACGTTGTTACATAATATCCAGAGTAAATCCTGAATCCCCCTCTCCGGTATAAACCCTTGCCCTTTGCATTTTGTCAATGTTCTGTCTACATGCTTCATGCCCGAGGGACATACTCCCATAGGTCTGTGGTCTCACCTTACGTTGCATACGTTACTCGTTTCCATCCGCACAGAGTACAGTACAGTATTGATCTGCGGATGGCCTCTCCCCTCCCTTTCTCTCTGGCTGGGGCGATACAGCACATTTTTTGACCCAAGTCGTAGCCTTAAAAAAGAGCCGACGCGTTAAGACGGCAGATAAGCAAAACAAAGGCGACCATTGTTTGGGACTCGACGGCATGGCTTTCATCGACCGCCCCGGTCATCCATCTCACTGTGCCAGACTGTCTCTATACCCTAGCTCCACCACACCACAGGAGGGCTGACATTCAAATGACCTTCAACATCCAAAGCAAAACGCATGCCTTTTACCGCTGAACATTGAAAAGACATGTCAAAGCTCCAACAGAACTCACTCAGCACATTATTTCTACTTGTAGAGAAGTAGTCCGTGCCTTCAGGCCACGGAACCAACACGTCAGCTTCTCCTCAGCTGCACGGTGGCTGATGATCGGGGCACCAGGCAACGTGGACATTACTTGGTCAAAGTGCGGCCCCAGGAACCTTAGTCAGAGAAATGAAACATCACCATGTAACCGTATGTTTATTCATGTTCCCCCGGAGGTTGGCGTCCCGCGGTTGCCCCCCCTCGGTTCCTCCATGTGATGCGTGAGGACAAGGAGCGACGGCTGCAGTCGGAGCCTACCCCAAAACCCCTTCTCCTCGCACGTCGTGTGGCAGAACTAAAGACACGGCTAGTTCCAGCATAAAACCTTCTGTCCAGTGACAGCCTGTTCCTTCACAGCATCGCTACCCTGCTCAACAGCAAGCGCTTTGCCCAACTGAACCAAGTCACTAAAGTCCCATTTTATTGAAAATATTTTAGTTATTATTAGATATTATGTGCATCATTGTATTATTTATTGTGTGTTTGTGCTCATTTTTATTAACAGAATGTATGTCTGCTAAATACTTTTTTGAATGAACTGATGGTTTGTCATCGTGTGCTTGCCGAGACTCCTACCTCAGCTACAGCAGCTGTCATGCGCGTCTCATCCAAGCACACGCACGTCTCTTTGACCTAGCATGTACTGACGTCATGGCAACTGCGAGTTCCAAAAACACGTCGGTGACGAGGCAGAGGTTGTAGCAATGCAACGCTTCTGTCCAAACGATACCCCAAAACAGACAAAAAGGGGCACATGATACTGGCTGTTCAATCGACGTTAATATGATATGGTGTATAATTCATTTGTTTAGTAAATTGCATGGTGACATGTTTAGAATGTAACCTCAATACACAGATCATTGAATAAATATGGTATATCAAGGGGCACGTGTGCTTAGTTTACTTGCATGCTCATCATTGATTTGCACAAGAATAGATTAAAAACAAATCTATCTATCTATAAAAGCTGTGAATTCGCTACTGCTCTTGTTCAGTGTTCAGCAGTCATGGAAACCACTTGACACGACCCTTTCTCTTCTCAACTCCTTTTATTTTGCTGTAAAACAACAGCATGGAGACTCCAAGTCACTTTATGTGGATTTTACCGACACCATCATCACCCCCTTGTCTGCAGTACGATGATTCAGGCACAATGAAACCACAGACCTGAATATCACCTTTCCAACAATGAACTAGATTATGCATAACATTGCGTTTTATGACAACCACCACAGCTCTATCAGTGTCTAATTTGTGTCAGTGTGGCATAGTGTGTGTGCGCGAAAAAGTCAGAGATAAAGACATGAAGACAAAAGCAGCTAAAGCAAGAAACACAAATTGCTTGAAAAATAAAATAAGCTGATTAATTAGACGCACCGTTACAACCTGTCTTGAGACCACGTACATATATCGCATTTTCCATTCTTATTCACCTCTAAATGGTTACGTTTACACACAGTTTGCACCTCAGGTGGCCTTTGTCCCGAGAGCAGCTACAGCACATGACACACGTACACTGCGTTAAAACCTGGCCTGCCTACTGTTACGCAACACGCAAGCCCGGGTCTTTAATTCAACATTGATGTGCAGCAGAAGACGACTCTCCTCACCAGAGACGGGTTATGCAAACAGCTTTTGAGTTGTAAAGAGTGGCTAACTGCTCCATCAGATCAGACAGTCGCGTGGAAGACAAGACAGCTCTTTCATTAATATTTCAAAAGCTTTTCACAGCCATCTCTATCTTGGCCCGCTACGATGAAACCCCACATGAAAACGCTCTCGTAGGCTTTCCGTTTCTGAAGTGGTGCTGTCATTCATCGCCCGGCTCGCCCACTACGACTTGGCAATCGACAAATATACAGTTACACATTTGGCTTCATTGTCTACCCTCTTCGGTGTTACCGTTTCTCAGTGTAAATTGCAGTTATGGTAGGTTGTAGTAGTGGTAATAGTATACAAGCAATAGCAGTACAGTACACGCATGTATAGATTCCTTGTGACCTCGACACCGTTGACGGTGATGAACGCGATCTTAGGAGGACGTTCATTGACAAATGATCCACATTCCGTAAATAGCTGCCCTTCGCGTCTTGTCCTCGATCACATGAATGATTTGAAACTAAATAAAACACATTGGCGCCCCCCCCCACCCCTGACGGTTGAAACACGATAACGTTTAGGATCATTTCCCCCCCGTTGGGAGTAACCTTGGAGGATGTTAAGTGTTCAGAGTGGTCCGTGAAAGCTATACCATATATGTGGTTATGTGTGAACATATACAGTATATATATATATATGTGTGTGTGTGTGTGTGTCTTTAAATCGGTGATGTTTTATACTGTATGAGATGCTAGAAGTCTGGATTCAAACACACGCACACGCACGCACGCACGCACACACCCACACACACCCACACACACACACACAAACACACACGCTTTACATGGCCGGCAGCTGCAACATTATAGAAAGGCAGCCAATAGGTATCAACACAAATCAGAGCTCATAGATAGATAGATGGATAGATAGAAAGAGAGAGAGAGGTAGACATATAGAGAGACAGATAGATAGATATATAGAGAGCGAGCTATAGATAGATAGATAGATAGATAGATAGATAGAGAGCGAGCTATAGATAGATAGATAGAGAGCAGGCTATAGATAGATAGACACTTTATATTTCTAAATAACATATTTTCCAAAATGCTATGGTTTAAATGAAAGGGACCAAATCTGTGCAGTGCAGGAACACCTATATATAAGTATATAGTATATATAAGTATCAGGCTCAGGGAAACATCAAAGATGAGACATGCTGTGAGCAGTGAGCGCTCAACGTATTAGTTATAAAAATGGAACCCTCTGATGTTCTTGCTTTTCCATGACCGATTTTCTCTAGCTGTATAGTGTTAGTCTGCCACCCTGTGGACACTAATAAGAATGCATATAGTATGCCATAAGTATGTCATATGTGGCCATTGAAATGTAGTTGACTACAAAATGTTACTACACTTTCAGCTGTTATTACTGTACTTGATGCAGCATGTAATTCCATACACATTACACGTCAGTTATAGTTAGATACAGCTCTACAGCAGTACAACAGCTCCTCCTTCTGCATCTCTGATGCAGAATGTCTGAGGGAACCAGGACAGAATTTTAACGGGAAAGTCAAATCCCCAATTACAAGGACACAAAGAAAACTTTAATTGAGATTTACAGATGGCTTTTTACTACATAAAACCCTTTATTACCTCAGGGAAATTATATTTGCACACTGCACTGATTTGTTATTGGATGGGGGAGATCAGAGGATTAGACTCACCTCTGAAAACAAACATAATCATCTATTAAGACAAATCCGGGCATCAACCATTTGTGTAGTGAAGCACCTACGACACGAGCTCCTCCTAATTAGAGCTGGCCCTATTTTTCTTGTTAATTTCTGTGTAATTAATCTGGATCTACAGTAAGAAAGGGAAAGGGAAATTACTTTGAGCGGTCGTACTGAGCAGTGACCCCGGGGGACTAACCCAGTTTTCATCTCGGTCCTGAGATGGTGATAGAGCAAGGTGTGCAGCTTAAATCAATTTCCCAGCGCCAGCTCATTAGCCGGGGCCCTAGGGCCGTACACCGTGGCGATGCCTTTAGAGAAGCAGGGGGGCGAGGACGTCGCAGAGTGTCTGGCTGCCGCCGCATGGCCCCGCATGGAGATGGGTCCTCTCCTGGTTGTGTGAGAGCTGTACATGTGTGGTGGCTTGGGGAAAAAAAGACTTTAAATAGAAGACAGTAACACGGGGCAGGTCAGGCTTTTTTGTCAAACAAAGCTGGGAATTAATGGCGGCTCACAACAGAACAGAATTGCTGAATTAATACATGGCTTAATGGGATCTGACATGGCTTAATGCAGCCATGCCAGGATGTACACAGTGTGAACATGCGGACATGCAGTCGATTACACGCGTTGTAACACAGACGCATGCGAACACACTCGCTCTCTCTCCCTTTCTCCATCACTGCCTCTCTCGCCCTCTTTCTTTCTCTGCAGGAACATGTTGAGACACCAGTTCTCTCCATGACATATGGTGTAACTGTAGTGTGGCTAAACTCTGGGCTGGTGATCAAATAAAGGCCTCGTTGATAATGGCCTTGCCAATGACTGCAGAGCAGACAAATCGCTGGACATTCAGTCAATTTGCATAGGATTAAAGTTGTTTTTTGGATTATGTGTTTGTATTATAACAGTAAGCTGTGATCCGTAGGCCTGATTAACTGATTAACTGAGCACACTGTTATTGTCACCGTACTAGGAGACTTAAGGCTAACAGCAAAGCCATATTTAATTGTACTATATGTTTCAGTGCCCC
The DNA here is from genome assembly GCA_900302375.1 of Bathygadus melanobranchus. Lineage (NCBI taxonomy): Eukaryota > Metazoa > Chordata > Actinopteri > Gadiformes > Macrouridae > Bathygadus > Bathygadus melanobranchus. Next base: position 9,805 of record OMKP01016026.1, read on the forward strand.
TGGCCCGTGAAACACGACACCCAGGGCAGCTGAATAGAACCGTACATCTGCAGAGGGACAGTGTTTGAGGATCTGTGTACTGCACAATGATGACGTATCCAATACCCAACAGAAACCTGCATTAATAATCCATGTGCAAACACCGAGAACAGAGAGGATTACAAATTCATTTAGACCCCGAGAGCTGCTGCTGTTTAATGGAGGGGGTTTTTGCCTTTCAGCAAATATGTCACAGAAATAATATTTCATTTCTGTAAATGAAATATCTTCCACATGGTACGCTCAATATTAGATAACATTTTTTGTGTAACTTTGTAGCAGTGCAACGTGAAAAGTGCGTCAGTATGTGTTTGAAGTCAGGGCGACACTTAGCCTAATGAGGTTTGGAATGGACACAAGCCAAACGTTACCCTCGTCTAAGTGAAGCTTAATGGATTTGCATGGTCACAGGCGCAGAGCAAATATTACATATAATGATCACGGTCAAGTCATTGATATCACCTGTGTACACTTTTACAATAGAGCCGTGCGCTACTGTTTACCCACTTCAACTTCATGTTTCAGACGTAACTTTCACAGCAAACCGCAAAAAAAAAAAACGTTTTTGCTATTGGTGCCTTAGGGCTGCACTATATGAGTGTGGGGGACTGTATGGCGAAATGAAGATGATTAAAGTCACCACCGTTCACTGGAAGAATGTGTTGTCCAGCGTCGCCATCCACACACCGAAGGTCGGGGGCCTCTCGAAAATAGGCATCCAGAACTTAACGAACTCATGGATCTTTCCACAGTTGTTGATTGTTTCAACCTTGTCAGACTTGAAGTACAACATGTTTAATTAGATTCTCCCCCTGCTCCTCCTCCAAGCCACCATACCCTAAGTATGTGTTGCATCACTCTCGGCCGTGTAGACGACTTAATTGGGCGGGTTCCAATTGAGTGGCTTGAATAACGAACGTAACCATACTTATCCACTTGGAAGGACGCCAGCCCCAGGGTAGCACCAGGGGCTTGTCCGGATGACTTCTTTTATGGTGATACAGCGCATTCTAATCAACTCACAGTCAAAAAAAACAACAACTGGCTGAGGTTTTATGCTTTGGCACGGTTGCCAAGAACAAGGTCACTCACAAACTGTCTGTGCATTTCAATGCAAGAGTAGCAGCGGATTCTCAGTTCGTCCAGCTCATGGCTGCATTGGTATTACTAGAGTTTATTCATGATAAAACAATTGGTTGGAGTCGATTTGTTGAAAGTAGTTGATTGTAATATTGATCATTGATTAATTGGTTTGGTGATATATCCAGCAAAATACTATTACTAATACCTAATCTTAATTCAATTATTTATTTTGTTTTTCCTGGATGGTTATCAGTTGAAGATGGCAATTAATCATCACTTTTGGACTATTAGCAATTCTATCAATCAATTCATAAAAAAACATTATCAAATAACATTTAAGAAAAATCATCAGTTACATACTTTTACCCACTCCCTTCATATAGCCCTACGTAGATATATAGGAGCAAGTCTAATTCAGCACAATAGATGGATAGGATTGCATTTAAATAGCACTTTTATCCAAAGCGCTATACATTGCCTCACATTCACCCATTCACACACACATTCACACACCGACAGCGGTGTCAACCATGCAAGGCAACAACCAGCTCGTCGGGAGCAAGTGTCTTGCTCAGGGACACCTCGACAATTAGCTAGGCGGAGCGACAATTGACAACCGGAAGCTGCCTCCTGAGCTACCTTATACAGTAGATGGACTATTCCTATAGATGGAACATGTAGGCTAAATGTGAATTGAGGACAAGTTAAGATTTTTAGACAAACCCAGAGTGACTTCCAGAAGGACTGGCAGGATAATGACTTGAAACCTAAAATACCCAAATCCTCTGGGCTCCAGGGCACCAGCGGTCCAGTCACCAGGGGATGCCTGATCAGGAAGAACAGCCAAACCTGCCTTCAGCGAGACCATTTCCACCCGGTTCTATTGCAGGAGACATCTGTTTATTTGAACTGGGCTTTTAATATTGAAATAGCAAATCAAATATTCATTGCAAGATGAAAGAAACGAAAATCATACGAAAAAAGACATTCCACTTAAGAATTTCAAGGCTTTTTTTAATCAGTTTTTATCAAGATTATGTGAATCATGTATTTAAGTGTTAAGTATTTAAGTATTCAACATTGAAGGACAAAATAAAGTATGTTTAAGGCATTCAAAGCGTTTGACTCTACAGAACCCGTCAGGCATTCATGTGCCTCACAGTTGCCTAAAAGTTGCCTGTGTTGTTATATTGCCACGGGGCTCTTTGCCATAGTTCACACATTAAGCAAAATGTGTGTTGTGGAAAGACCATTTCTCTCTCTCTCTCTCTCTCACTTTCTCTGTGTCCCTCTCTTTGCCCAGAAGCTTCCTTTAGAAGCCACATCATTAGACAGCTGCCTCTTAGCATTGTAACACTATCAGTGAGCTGTGTAATCTGGCATGGACATAGCTGGCGTGGCTTGCCATTACCCAGAGAATCACAGGACAGAGGCATCACATTGGGGGTCTGATAAGGGCTTAAGGAGGGGGAGGGAAAGATGCCTAATCACAGGACCACAGTGGCTGCTAACAACCGGGTTTAATATGAGACAAAGCCCCGTTTAGACACAAATTGTCCCACTTGACACTTCTCATTTTGCGGTGTATCGCTGGCTGAGCTGAGTCAGTTTTACCATCTGATGCATGCAAATACAATGGCCCCTCACAGTTATACTTGGTTATGCATTGGTGGACAGTAAGAGAACAAGCCAAATCGTTATCGTCAAGGGCTCTCGGTGTAACGTATTGTACACAGTTGACACTGTGTACAATACAGTTGACATTGTAACATCGTGGTATAGGACTGAACATGAAAATAGGCGTGTTGCTATTTCATGAGTCTATTCTTTGAACCAGGATTTTCTTCCATAATGACCCATACATAATCCGCTCCCTTCCTCCCCTCCAGCAGGCAGGGTGGCTGTGAATACACTATGAGACAGAGAGGGTGCCAGCAAGACCGCGAGTGCCTTTGGGGTGACCTCTGCCATCCACTGGAGCCCTTCAGACTGAGTGTAATGGCTTTGCACCATAAAGTATGCTGGAGTTTTTTAATGGAATTAGTATCAGCCAGAATGCAGCAGAATAGTGTCATATTTCACTGGCTCTCATCACTGATTGTATGTAGTATATTATAAACCTTAACTGACGGGACCGTAAGGAAATGCTCTCACTCAAATCCTTTATCAAATATGATGAGTATATTCCTGTGAAGCACTTACTAACAGGGAACCAATTGTAGCCAGGTAGACATGCGTGTGTACAAACCTTATGTTTGTTTATTTCTCTCCAGATGCACATTAGACTGAATTAGGCAGCCTAACATGATTTTGACATCTCAAAGAACGTTCAAATGGCATTGTAGCATACTTTTCAGAAAAATAAATGAACAATTGAGTATCTAAACTGGAAATACAAAAAGTACGGATTTTCACAATGCATTTGAATAGAAAGGGAGGAATAAAACAAGAGAGAGAGCAAGCTGTATGCAGTAATTTACCGGTTAAATATTCCATCTGATATGGAAATCCTTGAATGCATTCAGGGGTAGCGGAGGTATTTAAAAAAAAAACGGACACGGAAGTTTCGCACGAGTAAGTCATTATACTCTTTGAACTTGATTTGGTCACTTTTGTTGCTCTTACTTTGGTTGTTTTCTGACGTTGAAAGGGGACACCGGCTTCCCGCGTTGGCTGAGTGCATGCTGGGAGGCGTGCAGCGCGGAGGTGTTCCTGAATAAGCCGTCCTCTGCCGCCTCTTCCAGCTTCAGTAGCGGGACCAGATGACCAAAGGCCATGTTGTCTCAGTGGCTACGCTTGAATGTAAACCATGTCTCGGAAAAACAAAGAATCCACCCCGTGCACCGCTCGACACCGACCGTGTGCGACGCAGCGTTTGCGACCAGTAAAAGTGGAGGCGACCAAACGGGAAGAGCAGAGAGCGGCCAACGGAGTCGCTCTCGTGCGCATTCTTCGCGTCGATCAAAAGCAAGCGGCGAGTTGAAGGTCAACCCGGTAAATGTCTGTTTCCCATTGGAACCAGCTCACGGTGTCGTCTAGTTAAACCACAAGCCAGCTGTCACTTCATTTTAGTGACACGTGAAGGGAACGTCAATATCCCATGACAATAATACTCAACACAACACCGAATGGATAATTGGCCAAACATGCGCGAAACTATTAATAATAATACTAATAATGTAATCGAAAGTAGGCTATTTATTGCAGAGACGGATTCAGACCAAATAGTCCTGATAATGTACTAATGTGTTTTATTTAATTACTGTCTAAATGTACGAGAAGAGCGCAGTGATATTGAAACACGTTTACCGTTCCTTCACTGAGCAATGTTAACACGTTTACAAGCAGACACTCACAAAGTGTTACAAACTATAAAATAGTTGCAAATGAAAGCACAGACACAGAGCATGCTGTAACACGTGAACGGAGTCACTAGTAAACATTACACCACAATAAATAACACTTTAAACTAAACTCAGAACACAACAGGTTTAATTGGAACACAGCATGCTGGTGCAAAAAGGGGCGGGACTAGTGAAGCCCGGAAGTCACCTTAATCTGCTCGGAAAAAAGTTATTTCTGGTATATATATTGAGTGTTTCATCTGTTTATTTACTAGGTAGGCAATGCTCTCATTGCTCTGTGCATACCACATGTGATGTTTGCTAGAGTTTGCTAGAAATAGAAACAGTTCTCTTATTCAACATAAATTGGACACAGATCATTATTGGCATTTACAGTCAAAGAAGCATTAATGCACCACAGAATGAATGCTCGACCTTTGGGTTTCTGAAATGTCGAGAGTAATTCCCCTTCTTTTGCGCTAGATAATGCAAAGCCATGAAGTGAATATTAATTGATATTGAGTCTCCCCCTTTCTATCGTAATTGTGGTATCTTAATGGAGCTAATTTGGTTAATAGGGGCTATTCTTAATGTATGACCCTTCCTCAGAAGATTTCATTATCCACTTAATTTTTCAATTAGATTGACTAATAGGTTTTCCCACAATTACATATTTTAGATATGGTGATATTTATAGAGAATCAGTCTGATCATACAGTACAGTAACAACATTATTTTAAAGTAGAACATCTAGGGACTCACAACATTCACTATAATGCATAGGCCTCCTGTTACGTATTTATATTTGCTTACACACAGGGCAGCAGTCATAGAGAGCAGAAGGGGGAAGCAAAGCGGCTAATGACTCATTCCTACATAGTTCCTCTATTTGCTAAGATCAAGTTTGCAAAGGGAATCATAGCACCGGAGGAATGTAAAAATAGCATGCAATTAACCTCTCCTTTAGCTGTGAGGCCTAATGGTGCAGTGTCGTAATTAATGTGGTCGGCAGACAGTGAAATGTACTTACGATGTGGGTCAGAGTACAAGCTCCATTATTCAGGGAGATTCGGAAAGACACCGAGAGAAGTTAAGCAAGGAACTGCAAATGGAGTGTTAGTCTACGGACCATTTCCAATTCTGGTGATGTTGATTAGAAATGCAAAAATACCTTCTTCAGCCTGAATGCACCGAACTCACCGACAGCAGATTGAAAACGGTGTTCAGATTGCAGTAATTTGACACAGGGGGGGGAAAAAAAGTTTAACAACATCAACGGTGCCTGTCACAGGCCTACTTCATTTTCAACAAGTTGGCGTATCCAAAAAACAGCACAGGCCTTTCACTAAATGTCATCACATTGTATGTAATCACATGCGTAGTGCATGTGATTACATACATACCCTAACCCTAACCCTAACCCTAAACCCTAACCCTAACCCTGATCACACCAGGTACTTTCTACACGTTGTGTTCATTTAAAACAACGTCTAAAACGTCTGAAACCCAAACAGTTACAGAAAAAAAGAAAATAAATATATAATAATAATAATAATAATATATAACGAAAATGCTATTATCATTAATTAGGTCCTACTCAATTAAACTGATCCAGATGATTATTTTCAATGATTGAAATGGCTCTCTGCAAAGAACAGGCAGTATATGTTACGTATACACAGACATGGAGTGGGTAAAATATAAAGAAGGAATTTAAGATGTGTTGGGATAATAGTTAATAGTTATTAACATTAAAATGTCATTAAACATAATTCCTTTGCCATCCAGCCTG
>OMKP01016031.1:1126-18696 GCA_900302375.1 Bathygadus melanobranchus
GTATTGCCGAGGACCCGAGGAAGTGCCGTGTGGAGTGTGAAGTTGTTTGGGTGAGCGGTACTCGAGAAGGCTGCAAACATACGGCCCGTTCCGAACAGGCACGGAACGGGCACTGGTGTACTGCCGAGGACCCAAGGAAGTGCAGTGTGGAGTGTGAAGTTGTTTGGGTGAGCGGTACTCGAGAAGGCTGCAAACATACGGCCCGTTCCGAACAGGCACAGAACGGGCACTGGTGTACTGCCGAGGACCCAAGGAAGTGCAGTGTGGAGTGTGAAGTTGTTTGGGTGTTCTCTTTCGGTTCTCAATAAAGCTGCAAGCAGCAGCGAGCACCGGAGGCCAGGCAGTCGGCCGGTTTCAAACCAGCACGTTCCGAACGTGACTACTTAAAAAAACGGAAGAAATAAAAAGTTCACATTTTTCCAAGTAGGCCTACATAATGAATCGATTACAAAAAAGTCATTATAAGTCGTGGAAACGACTTTCCACAAAGTCCTTATAACAGCTTTTCACAAGGTTTTCATTCATTCATTAGTTTTCATTAGGAATTCATTACTGTGGGACAGCATTCCTTAGGTGGCTGAAGTGGGTCTCCTTTAGGGTTATTAAGGTTCTTTGAGATTCAAGAGACAGCACAAAACCTCTGGATCATAGAAATCATATGCTCTGGATCAACTATCAGCCCATCGACAGTCTGTCGGCTGACAGACATATAGACACAGATAGAAGAAAGTAGATACAAATATGAATCAGCTCATGAGGAATTGTAATGTTGAACGTCAAACAGAAAACATCATCGCGGATATAACTGTGTGTGTTCCGTCTGAAACAAACCAAACATATTAAATGTCTCTTAAACTAATCACATTTTAGGACAGGCCATAATATAAAACTAAATACGATCAGTGTGTGCGTTCTTGTGTCAGACACACATCTCCACATGCACAGTTGGGTTGTTCTCAACTGCTTGATTTGTTAGGCAGTTATTCGTTCATTCATGGATTTATAACAGTGTCGACTTGTGCCTCAAACAAATATGTCTCTCATATTTTACAATACGGCCTATAAAACTAACAACTAATTGTGTGTGTTCTTGTGTCGGACACAAATCACCATGTGTGCAGAGTACAGTTCTCAACTGTGATTCATTATTATTTGTTCTTTCATATAGTAATAATAATAATAATAATAATAATACTTGTAAGAAGATAGTTAAGTTGTGGGGTATTGTAGACAACTAAACTGCAGGCCTGATAATCGTAATGATGCCGTTTGATGTTTTAAACACGGTAGACTCATGTGTAACGTTCCGCTCTCATTGATCGATCTTCCAATTGCAATCCTTGGAGTCTGGCGCGCTGTTCTGCAGACCTCGCAGGGCTTCGCCCTCGCATGCGTGTACCAGTAGGCTACAGCTACAAAACAGTGTGAATTCTCATCTAGTCTGTGTATTTATTACACCTATCACCCACCAATGTATCTATGCACTGCGAGTAGCACAGTTCTGGCTACGACATAAAGGATAATCAACTTGCAGCAGTTTTAGAACTTGTAGAACTCGTTACAAAGTATTACATTCATTTTTCCTCTGCTGCGCCCCATTCTTCAAAATTGTTGTATTCTCCAAATAGATTGTGAGAAATGTTCAAATCAGCCATCGGTGTGTTTTCCTTCCCGGTCGTTAGTTTATCAATCAGCAGCTGTGCCGCTGCGGTTGATATCAAGTAAGCTTTGACAGCTGTGCTCTTTAATGTTGCTATGGTTACAGGTTGGGTGGCAGACGAGTTTAGAAGTGATTAAACTTGAGCCGAACAACCCATCCACATCCTTCTTGCTATAACCACGCAAAGACCTGCTGACTACAGATCTTTTTCGTGTTCTTTTTTAAATAATATATTTCATATTTGTTCAGTTCAGCAAAGGCTGTACTCTATGAAGGATCTATAGAGGCTAACCGATAGGTCTGTAGACATTACAGATCACGTCCGCCTCTGCCCGGCGAAAAGGAGACTACGAAGCCCCCCGCATGCAGACTATGAGCCTCACTGACAACCGACAAGCCCCTGGGCTGTTTGATAGGGGACACGTGTTGATCCGGACCATCTGGTCTCTATGATGCAGAGGTCTTCACCGTACTGTCTCATCTTCTGTTGTCTTGAATCTCACAGAACCCCGATGACCCTAAAGGAGACCCACTTATCGCATCTTCGTCGTTTAAAGGACTTGACGTGAATTTGCAGTCAATTCATCGCGAAGGCCTATTCGAAAAATCCACTCAAGCACAAGCTCTTACTGGTGGTGATGGTGATTCTACACTAAGCTGAATGCAGTGGAGCCAGCCTTGCTCTTCACTTATTTATCCAGGTATTTTGGTGCTTTTTTCTTAAAAAAAGAAAGTTTCACAAAGTGTTGTTTTTTGATATTGTGAAAGCAATTTAAGAAACTGTGTGTTTGTGTGTGTGTGTGTGTGTGTATGTGTGTTCTATGAACAAGCCTTTGTCTTGTTGCACTCTCCCAAGAGTGTGGAGTTTATCTACTGTCCCCAGGCCCTCTGCATTCAAGGCACCTGCTCGGGATTAGCGGCATGTGTGTATGAGCATGGGGTCAAATGAATAATAATCCAGTAATTAATCTGATAACTTCCCCCATTCCATTACGGTGAACCGCGCTAGAAACCTGAATATCGTTTACTGCTCGGTATTCATTAGGCACGAGCTGCGACTCGCATTGTGTTCCATGTTCCATAGTTTAGTTTTGAAGAGACATGGAGCGCATGATCATCGCACAACACACAGTCTGTACCTGTACCGCCACTTTCCTGAACCAAACTGAAAACCAAAAAGGAAAACAGGAATGGAATAATAGATAGAGCTGGAGACCTAACGGTCATTTCCTTTGTCAAAAGGCCAAAAGGTTTCACTTGGTAGAAGGACAGATTAAGTTAAGCCTTTTCTCCAGTCTTCTGTGTATGTTGAATGGAGAAAGGTGATCCAAGAGCACTGTGCTCAAAGTATAGTTAATCATATCCCTTGCAGGTAAAGGTCCAGCCTGGGATAATGAATAATAATAGGATCCTCAACCTATTCTTTTTTATGAGTATATATCCTTTATGAATTATTAGGGTCTTACAGTAATTTGGCAGAGCCTTTACTCCATGCATGGCACGCATACAATAGATCTGTGGTTCCTAGTCGGCGTCGTACCTCGACCTTGCTCGCCGCTGCTCAGGCCGTGTTTTTTTTACCAAATGTTAAATTTGACCTTACTCGTGTGAAACCCTTTTCCTTTTACATTACTCTCTCTAACTGCACTTCTATCCACCTGTTTTTATGTGCAATTTCAGTTTGCGTTTTTCAAGGGTGAAGCTGATACTTTGTTGCATTTTGATTTTGTTTGGTTAGCCTTCACATGCCTTGCATGGTTGACACCACCATCGGTGTATGAATGTGTGTATGAATGGGTGCATGTGAGGCAATGTTGTAAAGCGCTTTGGATAAAAAGGGATTTACCATTTGCAATCCATTTATCTTGACGAACCAACTCCTAATATCCGCAAAAGAGTAGTGGATGGAAACGCACATAAATTAGCATTATCTTTTGACGATTTTCTAAATATGTGGTTACAACTTGCGATTAATTTGGATGAAAACGTACCTTCTCTCTCTCTATCCAATGTATTAAATTATTTCCTTAAATTAATTCTTGATTAATCATTGAAATCCAATTAGCAATATGCTGATAAAAAGGGGTGTTATTAAACACACATGAAGGTAGCTAGGTGCACTTGATAAGGTGCACAGCATAAGACATACACAAAGATAACACACACACACACACACACACACACACACACAGGACTTGGAGAGATGAACCTTGATATGCACACAGCCCTGGCCAGCCATCTTTGATCCCCATGTGTCCGTTGTTACCAGGAGGAGAACGGCAGGCCCCTTCAGACAGGAGCAGAGATAAGGCCAACATCAGCACTTCAGCGCTAACCCTGGCTTCAATGAATTAGCTGGGAAACATTAGCTGGGCAGTGGTGAAGGGAGGCCTGTGAAGAAAACGCTGTGATCTGCTTAAAAACTATGAAATAAGCACCCTGCTTGCAAAACCTCCCTCAATTACCAGGGCGCTTGGAACATAGGCAGCTTGTTTAAATGGCTGAACCATCAAAAGCTCAAAGCAGCACAATTTCAACCAAGTTCCCAAGAGCTTACAGATGGAATGGAATTTTTGGGGTTGTTTGTGTTTTTTATTAGGAAAAGAGTATGATCACTGTTCCTTTAAGAGAGGCGGTGTGTGTTTTAAAGGGCCAGTCCGAATTTCAACTGCATATCATCAAAGTGAATCGGAGAGAAGGCAGCTAAACGTTGTACAAGATGATGTTAAACCTTAGCAATGGACTGAACCGTGATGGAAATGAATGATAATGTTCCCGAGACATGTCTAACTGCCTTACAAATATGCAAGGCATTTATAAGTTATGTGCTATTTGTATTATGGAGGGTGTACTATTTATAGTGTGTAGACGACTTGACCTATCGACTTTGAAATGGTGGATAATTAAACGGTCCTCATTAAATATTAATGCAATTCCCCCAAAAAAAACAACAACCATACTTGATATTTCTCAACATTTGAAAAGTAGGACAGGGTTTTAAGATTTTTGTCTAAATTGTCTCACAAGATTGAGAACACCAGGGTGTATAACATTATCACAAATCTTGTGCGACACTCATATTTATTGAACGAATACCTCATCCATCATTCTGCAACCCATCACTTTGAAAACTGCTATGTGTATAGCACCAGTGATAGGCTATCTTTGAAATCAGCGGCTGAATGAACGCCTAGCCTCGGGGCAGCGATAGGCTGGACATTAAAGTCACCTTGACAAGGTTTTTGAAAGAAGGGGACTTGAAAGTGAGGGGAGGTGCTGGTGGTGGCAGAGATTAATAGCTGAAGCCAAAAGTGTGCATGTATTCACTCCAACCAATGACTTGACTAAGGTAAATTAACTGATAGGCACAACTCCCAGAGAGCGCTCGTCAAATAACTGGAAGCAGAATATCTTACAGGAAAAAGCTTCAGCTTTAGATTCTTCTAAGGAAATATCACTTTTCAATGTAGGCCTATGTGTTTGTGCATATAGCTTTTACTGCAATGTAAATGTTATTCATTTAGAGAAGCCTTAAGATTGTGCTTTAATCATTATCTGTATACTGGCCTAGAAAGGGAAAAGGCTATAACTTGCCAGTGTCGAACTGAGAAAAAAGACTTTCAAGCTTTACTACTGCCCATCCAAATTCCAGATCATTGGAGATGTGGCAGTTGTTTGTTGAAGTTATTTAATGTACACGTAAATCCTGAGCTCAAACTTAACTTTTTACTTTGTATTGTCACAAAACAAAAACAATAAGAGCTCATGCCAAGGCAAAAGGACATAGTTTCTATTTGATCTCACTTTGTTTATCACATTGTGCTAATGTTCAAATGATCTAGATTAAATACATAGCCGCATTGTACGTATACGATACACTAATACTAAACACTAATATAATATCAATAACAATAAATCAACTTGTAATATAATTAGGAACCCCCATTGTTTGAAAAAATAGCTGTGTTCTCCCCGACCCCTTAAAATGCAAGTTGTAACTAAATTCGTATTTCGCATTGTCAACATGAGGCAAATGTGAACAGTGGTGCTTGTCGCGGTCCGATGGGCTTCGCATACAGCCCTCGGCTTGCACGCCGTTGAGCGGTCAGATAGGCGTTCCCTTGCAGCAGAGCAAACTAGAGTAGGCTCCCTTGCGCAATCCCTATGCGATCTAATCAAAGGTTTAGCATTGCCTGCCCAGTGGTGGTTGTGGGGGAAGGCGGGAGGTGGTACGTTCTATGACCAAAAAATGAGATCTGGCGTGTGTGTGCGTGTGACAGGGAGACTCTGCTAGGGAGCAGGCAATATTTTCTCAGCGCTGGCTCACGTAGTAGAAAACACACCGAAATGTAGGCTACGCGTTGAATCAAATGTTTCCCATCTGTAATTTAATTTTTATTATTTCCTTCATTCGATTCTTGTAATCTGGAATCTTAGGACAGGAAAATGTTTGTTTCCTTTGCTCTCCAAAGGGCAACGAAACAAAGCCAGGCAGCCGTGAGTGAAGTTGCAAAGTTTTAAGTTATGGAAAACACTGCCCACTGAAGAAGAAAAGAACACAGTACACCCAGGATATTTATCCACATGACAAAGTTACTGAAAGTTACAGCCTTTTGTCTTTGCACAGCAGTATAGTAGTCTAATTATTATTATGTTTACGTAATATGCCAACATAGATGTTAAGGGTCAACAGAGGAAAACAATCAAAAAAATTGGGTACATTGTTCATACTTTAATATAGCCTTTTCAATATTAAATTATGAAGCTCAGCTACAAGCTAGCACAATCACAGTGTGAAATAGTTGGAATTGTTTTGTTTTTTTACCTCTATTAAAAAAACACATGGTATACGGAAGTCTGCTTTGCCAAACAGTGTTTCTCCACAACGGTGAGTCCATATTCAATAATAGCATAGTGATATCATCTCTAATGCAGGCAGGATGTGGCCCTGGCTCGTGGGTTAGAGAGAGAATATTGTGCGCCTCTGTCTCAGTGCGCCGTAATGAGTGCAAGAGGGTCTTTTTACAGATACCATCTCTGCTGAGAGGTGCTGACATGCTGGAAATAGACATTGTTAAAGCACACATTAATATGGACACTTGAATTACTATGCAAGCATGTGGTTTTAACAATTATTTTAAAATTAGCATAAGAACAGAAATAGCTTAACGTCCCCCCACTCTGTGAAAACTTATGAACAGTCAAGGCACAAAAACTACGTATACCCTTACTACAAAAAATAAATAACCCTATGGCCGTGCAACATGGTCATATATGGCTGTACTGTTGACGATATTTTACAACTTCACCTCACTGGGAGGTACGACAACATCGCTGATGGGCTTAGAAGTATAGGAAATACAATCCAACAGAATTATGTAAATATTTGACCATTTTGCAAGCAAATGGCCAATTGTGATGCAAAACCTGCTGCATTTGCATTAAGTTACCCAAATGACAACCTTTGCCCCACCCTTTTCTCCCTGGTGCAAGGCATCCCTTTTGCTACGAGAACACAGTTCCAAGTTGTATGCTGTTGTTATCATGTAAAACACAATGTAAGCAGGGCCATGAGACGTACAGCCCAGGGGAGAAATCCCATGGACACATGTTCTAGATGTCCACGTCTCTCATTTAGTGTCAACACTGACCATAAACACGATTCAGAGTCAGCAAAATCACTTGTGTGTCTCTAAAATGCCTAACCACATGTGGCACTCTGCTTAAACCCCAGCTACCACTACTACTACATTAACATTGGCTGCTGTTTGAGAAATATATGTATTTATTTTTTTGCTGCGTGCTACAGAATGCCATTTGGAAATGGCAGGCTGTCTGTGTCTATAAGCCCCGAGGAGCAAATGAGTCTGGCCCCAGCGTGCAGATGGAAACACTGACAGATCACTGATAGATGGATGGAGCAGTGCTCTGAGAGACCGTGGGCTTCGTAATTACCTTTGTGTGCGCCTCTTTTATTCAGACAGGCCTTAGAGCTGGGGTGGGGTGAGTGGGGTAAGGGGGGTGAGGGAGGAGAATGGAGACTCTGGTTCAAAACAATTGTTCCAAAGTCTGGAGTTGAGTGTCCACTTCATGTTAGCAATGGAGAGAGTTATGCGACGCGGGTCAGTCTATTAGTGACCCCTTGGTAAACTGGTTGTTCTAGATCCCAGATAGGCAAGCACAGGGCAGAGAAACCCAGGACCTGCATGGCACCGCCTCCGCCCGAGTCCTCGGACACAGATGAACATGAATTTTGTCTGAAAAAGGGGCTGTTTTTAACGAAAAGAGAAAAAGACTGAAATAATATACACAACTGGAGAGAAGGGGGGCTGAACCAGAACATTTGGTTGCAACTAATTATGATTATTATTATTATTAAAGGGTAAGTAAACCCCAAATCAGTGTTTTTCAGTTGAAAATCTTCTGTTTGGGTCTCACAATGTGTTGGTGACTGGCCAAATGTCATTTCAGTCTTGTCCTATTGAAACCCCACCATTTCTCATCCATCAATTTATCCCAACTGCTTGTATATAGCAGCCTGTGGAAAAGCATTAACTTACCACTTCTAAAAGCAGGCATGTGAAATAAGCTTCTCCCCACGTTTGCCTGTGGCATGTAAGTTGTTGGCTGCAGCAGGAGTCTCTACTGGCGCTTCTTTCATGCAACAAATCATACATAGGGCCTAAGAAGATGCCAAATTGAGATAAGCATTACCACAGTCTCCTGCTACCGTGCGTCCCGCTGCCACCACAACCCTGTTCAGACCATGTAACCTCTACACACATACATCCCGCAGTTAGCGCCTGGGCTAACGTTGCAGTCCCACCCCCTGACATCGGAGGATCTGAGTTTGCTTACCCCCACCTCAACATGTAAATACAACTTTTTCGTCGTTGTTGCTGTAGAAAAGGTAAAAGTTATATCACACAATCACGTCGATTGTGTGCAGTAACACTGAGGGACTAGGAAAGCACACCGTAGGCTGAGCTGGTAAATGGTAATATGCTATGACTTCACACATACTGCACCTTGCATTTAGGGAAAACAAAACTCATTAGGCATGAATAACCCTGTATAACCGGTTATTCATTTTGGCAATGATCATTTTTGCTTTATTCTTTATTTTTTCAGGGGGCTTTGTTTATGCTTATGCTATTTGTATAGCCCTTAATCGTAGCTACAATCTCAAAGGGTTTCACAGGCCACATTTTATGGCAGCCCCCTAACCCTAGAACCCTCCGAAGAAGATAAACTCCTTTAATTATCAAGGAAAAACACAGAGTGGGGGATACATGCTTCCAGGGATGGTTAGGAGTGCAATGGCTGCCATAATGGACAGATATAATGGCAGCATAACAGGCAAAACAATTTAAGTAAAGGTAAATTGTTAGAAAATAGAAAATGAGTAGTGTCCATGACGGTGGAGAGGTGCTGGCCCATGGGTAAGCCTTTTCATGGTGCATTTGTACAATAGATTCATTAAAACACAAATTCATGCATTCATGTGTGGGCGGCAGTAGCTCAGGAGGTAGAGCGGTTGTCTGGCAACCAGAAGGTTGCTGGTTCGATCCCCGGCTCCGCCTAGATAATTGTGTCCCTAAGCAAGACATCTAACCCTAACTGCTCCCGACGAGCTGGTTGTTGCCTTGCATGGTTGACACGGCCGTCGGTGTATGAATGGGTGAATGTGAGGCAAATGTAAGTAGATAAAAGCGCTATATAAATGCGATCCCATCCAATCCATTTATTAAAGGTGAAACTGATACAATATGCAAAAACTTTCCACAGAAAAGGTTCCCCGATTAGTGGCTTTCAATTTATTTCTATTATCTTTACAATCTCTTAATATATCCTCAAAGATGTCTTACATTTCATGTGGCCAAGGTCATAGAGTTGTATAAGATATTAAACTGGTTAAAACTAATAAAGTACACAAAAGAACATGTAACACTTTTATTAATATTATGCAAATGAAATTCCCCAGAACCTAATGACATCTAATGCAACTGAATAACCGATGTATCTCAACTCTGTATCAGCTCTCTTCACACTCGTTTCCTGCAAAGCTTTCAAATTATTTGTCCCGAGTTGCTTTAATTGGCTAGACCCCACTGCATCTAGATGAGTTATCGATTGGCGTCGGCGGCGTACACGCTCCTGCTAATCAGTTAGCAATTCAAATTCCCAAACAGGAAGCCTGGAGAGCTCCCAATCTGATCATATTTTGCGTGGTGATTTCGACCTTATAGGATCCAGGAATATAAGCGTTTAGCTCACGCTGAACCTCCGATGGTGGAGGGAAGTGTTGGCGGCCTCGCCGTGAGCGTGGAGGAAATAGCCAGGAGAGACCCCCCAGACTCTCCCCACCCCTGGAACTCATTGCCCCCTACACTTCTGGCTGGGCAAGCTCTCTGTGAACGAGCCTTGTCTCTTGCCGACCCCGGCAAGTACTCTATTTCCAGATTTACTGGCCCAGATGATGGGTTTTTCCACATCAATGAGCGCAGTCACAAATATAGCATTCCAAAAGGTGGGGGTGGGACCGGGGGAGGGGCATAGCAGCCGTGGTAAGGCTGGGTGGAGTGGAGCACAGAGGACGGGCGATGCAAGTGGAGGGGCAGACAGAAGAAGAAGATGAAGAAGAAGCGACGTGGAGGAGTGGGCAGTGGGAAGGGCTGCTGAGGAGTGAGTCACCCTCTGCAAAACCGCTCTCCTACCAGCCGGTGAGTAGAGCTGGATCGCATAAGCCATCTGTCCACCGTTAAATCCTGCATACATGGGTTCTGTCTCTTCTGGTTTCCTTAGAGATAGAGGAACCTTATAGGGACCATGGTTACGGAGGATATACGTATGACTAAAGTGGCGAGATGCCTTGGCAAAGGAGCACTTGGGTGCGCTCCAGGCTGGTCTGATGTCAGTATGTTTTTCATCTATTTAATTATGACGGGGAACATGACCTGCAGAAAAATCTAATGAGACCCCAAAGCAGTTAAAGTAAAAAAATGGATGATGGAAACATGATGGGAGTAGCTGTGTTTTGAACTGCTGAGATGCTCCCCTGACAAATTTAACTTGTGCATATGGATGATTGCCATCATTGCATTTTGGACCTAATATGATTTCAACTTTTGAATTCACTCACCATGAATGCTACAAATTGCATGATGCTTTGATATAAGCACTTAATAAAAACCATTGTAGGCAGATCATTGAGTAACGCCAGTTAGTCTGACAGTTCAAATGTGTTGCATTACCCTCATAATTAATACATATCGAAAAAGACCTGTAGTCATGTTAGGCAATCCTGTGGGATGCTGCAGTTCTCACGTAACCCTTGGTTTCCCAGGAACCCATGGCCTGGTATCCACGTGCCAAGAAGTGTAGGTGGTGAACTGTATGGAATAGATTCGTGATATGAACCATTTTATCCATTTCAGCTACTGTCTCACGATGGACATTTCCCAAAGGGATGTGGAATGTAGCCCCCCCAATTTTTAAAATGTTCATTAAAAGTGTATGTGAATGAACGGCTAGATTTTAACTAATAAAGTAATTCATTAAAATCAATGTTTTTCATAAGAGCCAGAAGTTTTGTTATGCTGCTATTTTTAAAGTGTCAGTGAACTAACAATGATTACGTTATGTTTGTGTTTTAAGCGTAGTAATATTTATTATATGATCATCAACATATAGTACTCTTTGCCTTTTGTAATTTAGAGAAACCAGGTGTGAAATCCTATGGTCTTGTTAGCCTCCACCAACCAGTTTGTGAATGTTCCACTCTGTTTGGAACTCAAAATGTGTTCTTTTATAGCATATTCAAGTACACTCTTCACCAAAACAACGCCACCTGATTGGACCCCATAGGTCAGTCAGCAATCTGACTGTAGAGCCAGCAGGATGCACTTCTAAACTGCGATTTTAATGTTATATCCATTGGGGCCATTTTGAAACATGGCATGACATAGATATTTCAAATGCATTTTAGGTAGGAGAAGGGTACTTTGTAATTCGCCGATTGTGTAGAGATATTGAACGATATTGAAACGATTGCTCCATAGGGAGGAGTACTGCTGCCGATGGTTTCACTTGGAAGCGCCATCTCCTGGGCAAGTATACACCGTCAGACAGATCGTGTCTTTAGTTCACCGCGCCACATTGCAAATTCAGAGTGTGAATATCTGTAGAATATCCAATATATTTCTAATTTGAAAAACCACGGTCAAACTGCATACGCTTCTATTGAGATGTGTTTAATACACCTAACCTATGATGCGTGAATGCACAACGGTGATGTGGCGGTCAATGTTGATGTTGTGGCAGGCTGCCACAAGTGAATCACTGTATAGGAAGGCACTGGTAGTAAACAGTACACAAACTTAAAAGTATCACAAATGTAATGTGGGCCATTACCATAGGGATAACAGCTCAGTCTCAATGAACCTCCCTCCACCTCCTTCCTGGAACTTTTTATTTTTTATTTCCCAGTCTAATCGAGCTGAAACAGAGGGGTCCACTTGCATTTTAATTAACCTAACATGTGCCACGTGAGCACATGTTGCTCACCAGTGTATTGGTTGCCTGCCGCAGCTGCCTCAGAGTTTCCTGCAGATAAACAAAGACTAGACAGTCTTATTAGGAATGAGATACACAGATAAAAGACGAACAGAAGATATCTATGAATCGTCTTCCACAAAGCTCTTGGTTTTAAATGTGCTTTTAACTTCTCTTCCAGGCACAATCAACAAAACAAATCACAACAAAAAACGTATAATACATAATTTAAACATGACATTTAGCGTTGGCTAAATGAATGAGTAAATTATTGAGTAGATAATGAAATCCAAATGAATATATATGTATATATAAATGGCAAATAGGTTAAACATTGGCTTTTTACAGAATTTCCATAGACCTGACTATTACAATGCTCATAATGTAGCTTGTGTTAGTAGTTATAAAATGCAGAACAGCGAACAAGACCAGACAAAAGTAAAGCCGTTTTAGCTGTTTTTCACCTTTAGGTTAACCTGTTAATTGAAATTCTTTTAAAAACACAGACTGTCCCTTTAATCTTTAAGATACACATGTAGCCCCTAACATGTTGAGCTCGGTTTCCCCCGATATTTCCCAGGTTCACTCATCAGCCACCCTTCAAGACATTACTTAGCTCAAAATCTCTGCTATGTTGTACTTAACGAAATTATTTTTGTTGAGCTCACTTCTTCTGTCAAGGCAGCGTGCCGACATTTTGTCTTTGATGCTGCAGCAGCAGGTATCTCTATCCCTCTGCCTTTCAAGTCAAATATTATTGTTGTTGGAAAACTGATATGCTTTTGTGTTTATGTTTGTATTGTAAATGAAAAGGAATAAAGGGATGTGATGTTTTGGAGTTGCGGAGCCTTTCATTATCTTTCCATATGTGTGTCTTTGTGGGTCTCCCCGTATACAAGGAGGCGCATATGGTAATTAATTTGTTTTTCTGCTGCCATTTAAAATGAAAAAATGTAAATCATGAAATGTCATCATCATCATCTTTGAAGTCAAGGCTCAGTAAACAGATACACAACAACTTTTTGTTGCTCGCAGTTCTTGAATGTGACAACATGGGATGTGTGGCGTGTTTTGCGGGACGAGAGAGAGATGTGCACATGAATCAGCCTTGGCTTGTATCTCCTGTTTCCTACTGTATAAGAAATGAAGGTAAAATAAGACGGCGAGGGCTTGAAAACACGACTCTCGTCGTTGTCGAGATTCACTTTCCCCGTTTCCATTTCCTTCACGGTGGCCTTTTGGCTTTGTGATCCACACGTATTTGTTATCATCAAAAATAGCACTGACACTCTCTAGATCAATGACTCACGAGGAGAGCGGACAAAGAGAATTGTGCAAGTGGTCAAGAGAACACAAGGACCACGCAAACAGACGGAAACAGCGAATCAAAGCCGGCGTGAGAAATGAAATGATACGCCTACAAGGGAAAATACGGAACATCACAAACAGCATTTCAAAGGTGGCTTGGCAATCACCGCACAGGGAGATATGCTGGGGACAGACTGGGGAACAACAAGAAGGTCTGGAACAGCGTCAGTTCATGATTGATTCCCCGGAGTCCACTGATAAGTTTGCTGGGGTAGGCGCTTTGTGAAAGAGAGGCGGGGGGGGGAAAAAAAACTGTGTGAGAACCTGATACATTGCAGCCAATATTTTTTTTTACAAGTAACATTTGCTCTGGGGTCAGTCCCCTTGGAAAGGCAATCTGTGGGCAGCAAGAGTCCTGACTGTGGTGTGAAGTAACTGTTCCTGTCCCAGGGCCCTTATGGTTATTTCTGACCCCGGCAGATGCTCCTGTTGGAACACAATACTTTCTCATGCCCTGATGGTGTTGTAAAAAGCCTGGAGATGTGTACACTGAGTGTAATTCATTATGGATGAAGAGTACGATTAAAGTAATGTCTCTATTTGCATCCGTTCGGAACGTTATCGGTGGTTATCAGCCCCATAGCTATTGGTCAGTAGGTGCCTGCTCTCCCTACCAGTAGGTTCAGAGGGCCATTATCATAGTTTTGTATGGTTAAACACTTAAACCAATAAGAGAGGAGTCCAGGTCCAGTATGTAAAATAAATCCACAGCCGTGCGGTTTTCGGCAGAACGTCGGCATCATGCTCAAGACGCAAAAGGCAAAAATTAAACGGCTGACATTATTTTTATTCTCAGTGGAAAATACAATATTTTAAGATGCTTTTGGCATTAAAAATGAATTTTGATAACATTTCTGTAGTGATGCAATCCCTCACTGAGAGGTCATCAGAAGATTAAAAAAAACACACTATTTACAGGGCCTAAAATGATTTGGGAGTAAGCTAGAGAACTGGGGTCTCTTTCATATGTCCTTATAGGTCCTCAAGGACATAAAAGAGACCCCAGGTCTCTATCTCACAAGGTTAGAAGTCAACTACAAATTGCATCACTTCCTGTGGGGCTAGAGCCTCCAAATGTATACTCATACATGTCCTTGAGGCCCTCTTTCATATAAGGTGTACCTTGACCTCTAGGTAACCTACTAATTGCATCACTTCCTGTAGGGCTAGTGCCTCCGAATTGATCATTTGTGTTTTAATTCCCTGATTCATATAAAAGAGACCATAAGTCTCTATCTTACTTCTAAGTCATTCTAGGCCCCCAGAAATTATTAGTTTTTTGTATCTTCTGATGACCTCTCATTGAGGGAATGCATCACTTCCTGTAGTTCTAGAGCCACCAAATTGATCATCTTGTATGTTCTTGAGGCTTAAAATATAGCATTTTCCTCTGAGAATAAAAGGAATGTCAGCCATTTTGTTTTCATGGACAGGAACATGACAGTCATGTGACTGCTATGTCGTTTCAGCGATAGCAGCATCCACCATAGCAACAGAAAATGTTGCTTTAACTCACCAACTAGACATCATATACATTCACTGAATGAAGATTATGAAACAAAAATGCACATTTCTAGCTATAAATGTGCATACGAATCAATGATAACGGCCCTCTGAACCTACTAGTAGGTAGAGTAGGCAGTATCTAAATCAATCTCATATATCAATATTTTCCACGAGAAGCATTTAAAAATATTTCAATTCAAATGTTTTTGGGGGATTTTGGTAGATGAGTGAATCAATGAATAATAAACATTACAAACTATAAAGGTCAACATATACTTTATTTCCCATACAAAACATATTTTCACTGTTCATATGCAATAATGGCCTTAACAAGATGTAAAGCCTCTGTTAAGCTGTCCTCCACCACCGACATCGGCCTGCAGTCCGTTGTAATCCATTTAGCGATTGAGTTAGCCAATCTGTCACAGGTAGACCTGAGGTCTTTTACACCAGGCAAGTAACGGAGAAAAATCACAACAAAGCAAGAAAAACAGAAGAAATTGGACAAAGAAAATCAATTAATCTATTTACACAACACAAATATACAGCATTTTCAAGGATCACGCCGGTGAAAAAGATACATGGAATACAGATTCAACCCTCAACTTCACATAGACTAGTGAAGACGGGCTTATGCTCCATCCCTTCACCAAAATATCCTATGTTCAATTCCAATGGAGTTTCACTTTTTAATCCAAATGTAAATTAGTGTAGCGAATGGTAGTGTGCGGATGAGGGGGATTATGATAAGTGGGTGTGTCTTGGTGTGCATTTGGAGCATTACTTCATACAGCCATGTGTTGGACATTTTAGTTTTTGAGGTTGCTTCCCTGTTTGACAACTAAAAGTAGGTTATCACTCTTTTTTGGATAAAGTTGGCATCAAAAATGTTGTGATACAACTGCTCACCGCCATGTTATCAAAAGCAACCTATATTCACGTACCGCAGTGCAAGTAGACTTGTAGCGCCAAATGCTATCGAGATTAACAATCAATACATATAACAGATAGCGATAATTGTGTAGCTTATCGCTAGGGATGCAATAAGAGGACTGTGTTGAGAAACGTAAATAGGCTAGTAAAGGTGCAATAAGATATTGAGAAGTGAAGATATAAACAAAAATAAACAAAAGATAAATGTGGTGGTTGTTAATGTCGAGCGCTGCCATGTTGAAATGACGTCAGCCTCACCTTCTAGATCTCTCTCTCTCTCTATATATATATATATACAGTATGTGTATGCTTTCTATACATACTTGAGGAATCAAGGTCAGTTTGTGAAGTACGTTGCAGAGTCAGTTCATTGTTAGATCAGCGAGGGGCTTTTGAAGGACACGTTTAGAATAGCTCAGAGTGGCCAGCAGAGCAATGACCCCCGGGGCAGCAGTAGCACAGGAGGTAGAGACGGTTGTCTGGCAACCGGAAGGTTGCTGATTGGATCCCCGGCTAACCCCCTAGCTAAGTGTCGACGTGTGTCCGAGCAAGACACCTAACCCTAACTGCTCCCGACGAGCTGGTTGTTGCCTTGCGTGGTTGACACCGCCGCCGGTGTATGAATGGGTGTATGAATGGGTGTATGAATGGGTGAATGTGAGGCTTTGGATAAAAGCGATGTATGAATGCAATCCATTTACTCCTAACTGACAGGAAGTTGTGATGGGAAAATGGGAGACGGTTGGGGTCATTTTAAAGTTTTTGTTGTGTGGGGTCATGCTAACCGGCTTTTGAGTTTCATTTTTTACCTTGCTTTAGCTGACTTTGACTTTAAATAATTTAACATATACAAAACAATTTTTTGCCAACATTTGTATTATTGCTGTCATGAAGACAATCTAATACGCTCTAAAACACGTGCATACAAACACACATCCAGAAACACACTGGTCTCGCTAGTTTCGCCAAGGCTTCGTGAACCTTGACGATACGGTAGTCCAACTGTGGAAACCATTGGATGGGACCGGGCCTCCGAGATGCCTGAGGTACAGGTAACTAAACCCAAGCAGAGCTGGCTGCTGACATGAGGCTCTGGCTTCCAGGGCTTAGGCTGCGAGGGGATCCACGGTGATCCAACACATCTTGGGTCCCTTTTTTATCGTCCCTTATTAGAAATGCAACTGTCTGTTAGAATCCACTCAAAAGAGGAACCCGAGTTGGAAACACGAGAAGCAGATAGGGAGAGGAGATAATAACGACCTAACTGTATAAGCGACTAAGAACCCATCATCCCCGGGTTCTAAACCAGTCCAAAATATGGAAATAATATAAACATCCAAACTTTCCATGGTTGCAGGAAAAAACGGTGGCAACAGAAATGACACATTGGGTATTTGTTTTTCACACTACTGAAAAATACCAAATGGAGAGGCATACTGTCCAGCATATAACCAGTCACAATTACAGAGGGAAAAAAGAGAGGGGGCTGTGTGGTTCGTTACAGGGGGAAGGGTGACACAAAGCCAGGAAGGGGGCAGAGGTTGGGGGA
>OMKP01016058.1:3464-16177 GCA_900302375.1 Bathygadus melanobranchus
GGGGGGGGGGAGAGAGAGAGAGAGAGAGAGAGAGAGAGAGAGAGAGAGAGAGAGAGAGAATCAGGGAATGGAGGGAACCATTTGGTAGAAATTGGAGCAGGAGTGGAAAGAGGAGGACACAGAAAGTCAGTCTCAGCAGAGAGGAATGAGAAGTACAAAAGGTCAGTGTAGTGTCAGTTGGCCAAACGGTTGCTACATACCATCTGCAAAGTTGGGCAATACTTTTATATGTGTTTCATACAAATACTAACTGTGGTGCTATTTACTATTTAACAGTCTTACATTAAATGTGGTATGGCTTTTGTGTATGTGTGTGTGCGTGCATGTGGGTGCGTGTAGATTGCGTAAACCGAAGGCACTATTATATTATGCACATCATTTATCTTCAACATAAACTTGTATGCGCATATATATGCACCTATATGGATTTTTTGCACAGTACATTGTAGGTAAGTAACAAAACTAAGAACAGATAGCAAACATTTCACTTATAACAGCCTATCTACAATGTTACAAATCTTAATCAATAGAATAGACATGGCTTGTTTAATTATTGTTTGCACAAAAGAGGGGTGTCCTACAACAACAACAACAACAACAACAACAACAACAGCAACAAGTGTGTACAGACATGCATGCAATTCCAATAACACAACATAACTGCATGAACGTGAATTTGGCAGTGAATTCTTTGACTCACCGTGTGTGTTTCTGGTGTCTCCTTCAGCAGAGTTCTTTGTTGCAGAGGACCCGATGAAAACAAGTGTCCCTCCCTCCACTGCACCCCTTATATAGCCAGCCTGTTGTTTTCGAGTCCCAAAGGAGGACAAAGTTCAGTTCCTCCCGCGCCTCTGCCCATTTAGTTGATGCGTGTGCTATCTTCGAGTTAAATCAGTGATCCTTTTTTTCTGTCTGTGCCTGGGGCATACATGGCAGGGTGAAATTGAGCTTCACTTATCTGGAAAGCACAGCAAAATAACAGGATGTGAGAATAGTACGCCGTTGTAACTAAGAAACAAGAGACTCTTGTATTGAATGTTAAAATGCATGTTTTATGGAACAACAGGGTTGACTTTGCTATATGTTGCTTTTTCAGGATTATGCAAACCTTTAAGCATGATTCATTTGATGGTAAAGATTACTTCAAGAACAATATATCTTTTTGTTGTTGTTTCCAGATAAGTAAAAATTAAAATGGGTGTGTTCGCTTGGGGGTGGGGTTTATCAATAAGTGTCCTTTATGAGAAATGTATCAGACTGTTGGTCAAATGTTTATTATGTACATTGTTACAACCTACAGATGAAAGCAATAGTAGACTTTTAATAGACTTTTTTTTAAAGTTTTGCTTATCCGCAATTAAATGTTGAAACATTTAGAAAAAAAGGGAAGTTACTACATCTGTTGTGCTCTAAATGGTGAACATATATACATTTATGTATAATATATATACATTTGTTTTTATGTTATTTGGTGGAAGACGGTTCAATATACATCCATAATTTGGTATGAGTTCTTACAGAGTAAAACACATTACAAAAAATGGCTTTAAAGTATGCACGTTGTGATGGTTAAAACCGACTGTACTTAGGTCAAAAGAATGTGTACATTTCCCTCAATTTTATCCAACTAAAAGTTGAACACACGAACGCTGTCCGGTTAATATCATACACGCGTAGCAAAACACTAATCATCTGCTATGCTGATAACCATATCAGCCTATCAAGTCATTGTATAAACTCAGTTGGACCAAGGTTTATAAACAAGGTTTATGATCAAGGTTTTCTGATTGGCACAGACAGCAGAATGTTACTAATTTACAGTACCTGGCATGCTAACGGGTACAATTTCATCAGGACACAGTGATCTATGTGTAATGTTTTATGTTGGTGCCACATTACAGAAGCAGAGTGTATCTTTAACAAAATGCTCAATAATAAGAGGGACATTGCATTTAACACATGGGTCACATATACAACGCTGTTGATCTTTATAAAATACATACATAGCCAAAATATACACCACAATGCTCTTGTAGAAGTTTACACAAATTAAACAAACAGATGTGTGATTCAAATGCTCTCTTTCTCTTCTGTCTCTCACATACACCATTATACGCACACACACACAAATGCTTTATTGGTGTGAAAGTTCCAAGTGTCTAAAACCAATGAAAAACAAGCACAGCATACAGAATACATGGACATTGACATGATACTAAGGAAATCAAACTATGAATCCACTCTCTTTCATTTTCTCCTTGCTTGGAGTTGTAGAGACCGTAGCTGAACATGTAGACTAGTAGACCTATGTGTAGTGTAGGCTACATGTTACTAGGTTACATTGTGTGCTACAACTAAAACAGCTTACGCGCAGCATGAATATACTGATTGCATGAATGTACTCAACGAAATTAAGTGAATTAATTGAAAGAAAAGGACAGGTACTGGGTATGCCTGCCTGCTGCCTATCTGGTTACCAGGCAACGCTCACCAGCGTCCCCTAATGTCGCAAGGGCTTCTGGGAATCCGAGGCCCTGCTGGAGAACGACCGCCCTTTTTGGAGCAACGAGAGTAGAGGAGCTCTACATGCGTCGTGAGACGAAATACCATAAAACTACTTTCTAAAGCAGCGTGACCGGACAAGAGGTACGACCACCGGTGGTTTAAAACTCACATTTTGACCCGTGGGTGTCACAGTTTAGAAATCTGTCAGGAAAAGTGTATTTTAATGCGCGTTTTGATGACGTAATTTTGATTGTCAAACGCGAGATGGCGAGCATGCTAGCAGGCCTGTGTGCTACAAAAGCGTCCGATTCCGTAACGTTAACCGCCTATTTAACACGGCACCGAAACCGACAAATAATCTTGTGCGATAACGCTCAGTCAGAAAATGCCCCGATCTACGTCGACGCCAGCCGTTTCAGGCAACGATTGCACGTTTTGCTAGGTAGGCTAACGGTTTAGCCGGTAGCCTAAAGTGAGCTAATTTGCCTCCTCTCATGACGCTAACGAATCGCACTGCACTCCGTATGCACGATTGGTCCAAACACATGTCAGTCGGCAGTGTCACGTCAGGACACATACATGTGTTTACCTTGTACGTCGCATGATGGAGCGGAGGTGTGTCCGATGCTAATGATCTTGAGAATCTTGAAGTGGGAACAACTTAATGATTAATGCATTACAGTGTACAATGTGTTGTATGTAGTAGGTTTTGTGTAATGCATGTGCACATGCAGTTCACTTCATATTCGTGTACACTACACCCCTAAAACGACCTGTGGTTCACCTGTGCCTATGTCCACTGCCCTTTTTAAAATAGTTTTTTCATTTCATAATAAATTAATTATAATCACAATAATGCTGTAATTCACAAAAGAACATTTAAATCTTACTTTGTATTCGCACTATGTTATTGATTACATGCCAGCTTTGAGTGTTACACTGAAATAATGTCTGCAATGTTTTGATCGTCTCCCTGTGCTCTCTGTAGGGAGGGAAGGCGTAGATCATGGCGGCCGAGGGGGAGGGGGAGATGGAGTGTGGAAGCGAGTTCCCAGCACACTACAAAGTCATGCTGGACAAGCTGAACGAACAGAGACAACTTGACCAGTTCACAGACATCACCCTGATTGTGGACGGTATGTTCATTATGTCTTCTCTTTAGATAATACACACAAAATCACACGCACACAACCCTGTGCCACCCACAAAACAAGTGTGGAGTTATCCAGTTGAATTTAATAGTTAGAATATCTCAAATAATGCTTTCCCTTGTCGTTTTGTGGATCTACAGGGCACCAGTTCAGAGCACATAAAGCAGTCCTTGCAGCGTGTAGTCAGTTTTTTCACAAATTCTTCCAGGATTTCACCCAGGAGCCTCTTGTGGAGATAGAAGGTATGTGATCCCTGCTGTGGGACAGAGTTTTATAGTTTAAGCATATTGCAAACTTTAACTTGTTCATTGTTCTTGGGATGATGCTGAAGAAAATGCTAATATTACACTTGTAACTGTGGAGTGTGAGTCCTGTGAATTTGTATAATTAAATAATGGTTTCAAGCCTAGTTGGAATCTTGTTTCTTGGATGCCTTAGGTGACTTGGCTGAATCTGTACACACAATGCAATTGCAACAAAATGCTAAACCAATAGCCCTTTTTTTCTGTTTTGCTGTGTCCTCGTTACTGGTCCTGGTTGCTCCATTTGGACAGGCGTGAGTAACTCAGCCTTCCGCCAGCTAATGGAGTTCACCTACACGGCCACACTGGCCATTAGCAGCGAGGAGGAGGCCAACGACGTGTGGAAGGCAGCAGAGTACCTGCAGATGCAAGAAGCTCTCAAGGCACTCAACAACAGGTGAGGCTACACACCCGGCCCAATCTCCAACCTGTTGATTTGAAAATGTTTTGGTTTTTTTCTGTGGCGAGAAGAGTCTTGAGTCTGTAATGGCTGCTGGTGTGAAGTGGGGTTGTTGCCGCAGCAGAATTGAAACTTATTTGGATTGATTTTTATATGGATGCAATGTCAGGGTTGTGATATCTGTTGTGTCTAATATAAATCAGAGCAATGGAGCACTTGCGCTGACAGTAAAACGTAACGTTACTGCTCAGCTCATAACCGGTATGCTGTAGTTCAATAGAACATGGGTGACTGATACCTCCAATTGAATTCTCAGGGGGACAGACAGTCCCTCGCAAGGTGTCACAGAGACGAAGGGTGTCAAGAGGAAGATTAGCGAGACGTCCAACGTAATCACGGAGACGCTGCCCTTGGTAGAAGGGGAACAGGTGAGAGATTGGCTGTTAAGATGGCAGAATCCGTTTTAAATAAGGTCAACAAACATCCATATAAAATGTCATATTTTATTTCAAATAATAATATAACAATATAAACAATAATACATATAAACAATATTACACTTTTTTATAATATGAAATGCCAAATTCCATTTTCCTTGTATTGTGCAGGTGGAAATCGACGTGATGGGGGAGGAAGGCATCAAGCTGGATGTGTCGGGGCTGGAGGAGGTGGTGGATGCAGCCAAGAGCGCTGCCCAGCCCACCTCGGATGACTCCGCTCTGGCTCTGCTCGCCGACATAACCAGCAAGTACCAGCAGGGGACGCAGCCGATGCACGTGATCAAGAAGGGTGGCCTGGAAGAGGTAAGGGTTGTGTTGCACTTTGTTGACCCGATGCCTCGCAATGCAGGAGCATCCATTCATCCGTTTTCAGTGTGCATGACCTGGTTTCCAAAATATAACTATAAAAGAACTAGTTTTTATCACTGGCACAAAAAATGCAGTTTACTAACTGGAACGTGTTAATATAATTTACATTTTTGTTAGGTTGCCCATTATAGTAATTAGATGCGGTTGAAATGTATGCATTGTAACTCTCAACATCCCCTCCTGTGTGGCTTATCATATGGGCAATAAAGAGTTCTAGTCGACTGTTAGTCTGTCATCCGGATCCCTACGACCGAGGTGGAACCCGTTAGAAAACACAGAACTGCGGGTTACGTTGAACATTTATTGTGAAACACTACCAGATAGACCCCCGAGACAGGTGACATAAAAATACATAACATAGAATACCCAATAAAATATAGAATTCACATCTATATTACCCCTTACCACAAATAAAGAACATTACCCCTTACGCAAATATATATAATGTTTAAATCTCCACGCATAATAGAATGTAGGCCTATATATATTTACACACAATAACATATACAACGCTACATAATATACACAGCTACAGACCGGTCTGTAGATAATCATAATAACAAACAATAATACAGAAACAGTGCTAACAATAACAATAACGACAAAAACGTAGGCCTTCTAGGCCATGTGAGGGGGGGGGGGGATCTCCCTTGCATACTCTGACGGTGCTCCCCGTCTGTTTGCATGAGCCCAGGAGGTGCTGTACCAGGAGGAGACGGTGACGGCCTCCAAGGTGCTGGAGAACGTGGAGGTGGTGGAGGTGCAGATCTCCCAGGTGGACAACATGTTCCGCTGCCACAAGTGCGAGCGCAGCTTCAAGCTCTACTACCACCTCAAGCAGCACATGAAGACGCACGCCGGGCCCCTGGACAAGCCACATGTGTGCGCGTACTGCGGCAAGGCGTACACGCGGGAGGGGGCGCTCAAGCAGCATATCGCCACCTTCCACTTCGAGGCGGAGGAGCTGTCGCGCAACCAGCGGCCGCAGAAGAGGGTGCACGTGTGCGAGTACTGCGACAAGAACTTTGACCACTTTGGCCACTTCAAGGAGCACCTGCGCAAGCACACCGGTCAGCCTCCCGCCTGCCTTGCGTGTGGAATACCCGCGTCGTCCGTTAACATGTGACATTTGAAGATGTCGTGTCGTATTGTCTGCCATTCAAAGGATGGGAGTTCAAATTAAATCATTTTGTTAGCGTTTTAATGTCATTTGATACACGACACTATTAATGCCAAAATATTTGAGCAGAATTGTTCTTTTAATTGTATTTCACAGCTCTTCTCTAAACACTACAGAAACACGTATTTTAACCAACTTGGCACACACCACTTTCTGGAAGTTACCCCTGTACAGCTGCTGCTCAAACCGCTGTTGTCCCGGTCGTCTCGTGTGTCCGTGTGCAGGTGAGAAGCCGTACGAGTGTCCCGACTGCCACGAGCGCTTCGCCAGGAACAGCACGCTGAAGTGCCACATGTCTGCGTGTCAGAACGGAGCCGGCGCCAAGAAGGGACGCAAGAAGCTCTATGAGTGTCAGGTGAGGAGCGGGGAGCCCAGTGTGGCCGTATCAATACATAACGGTTGGTTATAAAACCGCTTGGCGCTCGGTTGAATAATAAAGTCTGTTGCTACGTTAAAGGCATAGCCACCCATGCTGAGAATGTCCTGCACTCATTGTAATGTGAGGCGCCATTGTTAGGAGCTTTGGGTAAAAGTGTCTCCCGGTATTGTAAGGGATCTAGAGGTGTGTGTGTGTGTGTGTGGCCATTCAGTGGGCAATGCCCAGAGAGCACACATTCTTACCATTGGTCGCCCCAGGTATAATGGAATAGCAGCAGTGTTAATGCCATGCTGGACCAGTTGAGCTAGACGGGACCACAACCCTAGCCTGTTTCCTGTGCTCCGTTTAGTAACTTGAGCCCGTTTCATAATTACGGTCACATTCGCGGACACACATGACATCTTGCTCGCTTCAAACATTTTGCCATTTCCAGAAGTCCCCGAAGTGCCACGGAATTAACTCTTGATTGGACAGGTTGTGTTATATTACACCCTTCACAGCATGTGTGTTTATTATACTTTCATAAGCAAAAGGTTGCATTTAGTCACTTAGCAGACGCATTTATCCAAAGTCACTTACAAGTGAGGCTAAGTAAGAAAGCATACAATCAAAATTGGAGTAACTACAATTCTACAAAAAAAGTGCAGAGTAGTTGTAGGAAGCAGAGCGCATGGCTAGCACATTTTTTTCGTTGGTCCAAATGGCTACCAGAGATGGTTCATTTCAACAAAGTGTATGTTAAATTCAACAACACAGTAGATCTCAACAAAGACCATAAAGTGAGAGACCACTGATCGATATGGTTTTCCATACAGTGAAAACAGTACAATTTCGTGACATTCGCTGCAATTCTCCCCTTCCACTTATGTCACGCCTCCCTACATCCAGGTGTGCAGCAGCGTGTTCAACATCTGGGACCAGTTCAAGGACCACCTGGTGAGCCACACAGGGGACAAACCCAACCACTGCACCCTGTGCGACCAGTGGTTCACCCACCCCAAGGATCTCACAGCCCACCTCAGGGAGGCACACGACGGCCAGCTGGTCTCCTCCTCTGTGGTGACTGCCACGGCAGAGGAAGAGGAGGAGGAAGAGGAGGAGGAGGAGGAGATGGTGGTGGGCCTGGAGGGAGGCGAGACACTGCTGCTGGATGACGGCATCCAGGTTGAGGCGGTGACGGTCGAGCCCGTGGACATGATAAGCATGGAGGAGGAGGAGGAGGAGGAGGAGGAGTCCTCGACGACCACCACCACCACCACCACCATGGTGATGGAGGACGGGGGACTGCGGGAGATGTGCGAGGAAGACATGGAGAGACTGCAAGCGGCCGGCGTGCACATCCAGGTGGTGCACCTGACCAGCGCCGAGCTGGAGCCGCAGACTGTAGTGAACTCTGACATTGTGGAGGTGGTGGTGGAGGAGGAGAAGGCGGAGCACGTATGAGAGAGGGAGGAGACAGAAATGTGTGGCGTCGTCGGGGGGGGGCAAGTGAGCAGCATGTCAGTCCTGTTCTTGTACAGGGACGCGCAGTGTCTCCAGCATCGATCGTCAATCACAAGCAGTGTGGGTGAAGAACTCTTTTGCTGGTGGTGTCGCGTTATTTATTTTTCAACCTGGTTGACAATTTTATCATGTTATAAAAAAAAAGATCACCTTGTCACAATGGTTAAAAAAAAAAAAAAAGTGTTTATACATGCACCCGTTGTACGCCCCTTTGCTCAGCATGTTTCTATCTATGTTGGGTCAGTTTCCGGGGGGCAGTGTATCGTGACAGAGCTGAACGTAACGTACTGTAAACTCATACGCCAACGGATGTGCGGTGCTCACGTCTTAAAGCCATCATGTTTGTATTTGTTTCCCGATGTAAACAGGGGTCCGTTAAATTAACGATGAGGAGCGGAAGGGCACTGGTGATGAAGTCGTTGGGGTGGTCTTTACAGAGTATATTTTTCTTAAATCTTTACCTTTGAGCTTTATAGAGATGAAGAATTTTTGGTTCAGGCGAACTGGGGCGTCAACGTATTGATGCCTAAAGTACAACTGCTTTTTTTGTACCCTTCAAGCTAATGCGTCTTCCTTTGTAAATATTGATTAGTCCAATGAATGTTTGACTTGGAAACTAGATGTTTAAAAAACATTCTTTCTTTTTTTTTATGTGTCCAACATTGTTTGAGATGCTGAGCTCGTATTTGTACAAAAAATAAAGTCTTATGGAAAAAAAAAAGACCATGAAAGGCACTATAAGGCATCTTGTATGGTCTACTATTACAGTACACGCGTTTAAAACGTGAGACCCCTGCGAGATATTGGGAGTTCCTCGGTATTTTCTCCCTTATGCGTTATTGATAGGGTCACCTGCCTTCATCTCTGCTTAGAACGTCGGACAGCTCCCATCGTGACTCGTTGCTCCGCCTTTAACCCTTCTGAGTGGACAATATACCTGTACGTACCCATCCTCTCGCCGCTGATTGGCCCTTGTTCCTGCCAATCGAGAGGATTTTCACCAAAACGGGCTTGATCAGAGAAGCGGCATAGTGTTCAATGTCATCCAGCACCTGCGATTGAAGATGCGTTTACAGCTCGCTAATTTTGCTTAACAGACTGACGAAAGACCAAACAAGGTAAGGTTTGAACAAATATCTAGATGTCACAATTAATTTTCTTAGAGACGAGGTTTAATTCCAAAAAACTCCTGTCCTACACCGACAGGAGTGGCCTGCTCCTGAGATCTGTGCTGTTTATAATGTCACTGAATAGGAGAAAACCGGCAATCGTGAACACAATGTGGGAGTTTATGTTGATAAGGGCTGTGCTCGATACTTAACGTGTGTGACATGCGCAACAAACTAATGACACCGATTTCCGAGATGTCCCCAACACACCTCAAGTCAGTCGAAGGGCAGCACCTAATATCTTACACCGTAAGACATTTGGGCAATTGCACATCAGCCGATACGTTCATACATACGTTTGCTGGTGTGGCATATTGTTACATTTTCCTCTGGTGCGGCGTTTTGCGATGGTGGTGGTAGGCAGCTATGCATCACTTTGGATAGGATCATAGGCCATCGGCTGGTAGCCAGGGAGACACGCACACTCCACCAGGGAGGGAAGCACACTGTTTTTATAGGCACACTGCAACATGCTTCCACTCAGGAACACAGTCTGCTTCAGTCGTTTGCCTGTGCCAAGTGGACTAGTAATTTGTTTGGCCTAAACGTGTATCTCCATTCAAGAGCAACGTCAGAATATAGTTTTTAATAGATGTCTGCCTTATGAATTGTTTCAGTTTAGTTTCAGCGTGTAGCCTGTCTTTTCTCATTTTCGCCATGTGTAATCAAGTAAAACATTTTTAATCGCCTCTAAGTCTCCTGCACTCTTTTTTCTCAGAGAGAGAGAGGTAGATAACTTCAACAGCAAACAGACATTTGATCTCTGCTAGGACTTGTTGATTATTCAGATCACTCTGCTGACATAATTAATATTCATTTTGATATGGCTTGCGATCACATTACAGCCACCCATGTCTCGCCATTAAGGATTACAAATTTGTTATTTGAAACACATTGCTATAAATAAGTCCTAAAATCTACTTAATCTACTTACTAATATCCCCCTTGTACTGCAGACTGTATAATTATACAGCTGTAGGCCTACAGAATTCTACGAAGGGAGCATAGATTTCATTTTGGTAACATGGTGTTAATTATGTGGTAACACACACGCACACACTGCCACCCTCTCCAGGGACTGTATATTGTTTGATGTGCGTTTTCAGAGGTGTCCCTCATTTCATGAGGCTCAGGGAACTACCTGTACTGTATTGTCACCCCAGGGAACTCCGATACAAGCAGTAGGCCTACTGTTTAGTTGTTCAATATAAGGGCATACGATTTTAGGATTTATTGTTTTATTGCTATTGTCTCTGACTTCATTTTTTAAATAGATTTTGTTTCAGCAACACACATAGCATTTTGCTATAATCTCCTCTATGTGAGTATCAGATCAGAATACATGGAAATGTGTGAACTGCATAGCTATGGGTTGCGTGTGTGTGGGTTTATTTACATTTGCAGGCGTTCTACATCTATGCATGAGCCCATGCTTTTGTCATTGTGGGAATTCGGGGCAAAGGGGTTTGGGGAGGGGGCTCTCTCTTTTAGGGAAACTTGAAATATTTTCTCCACAGATTCCAGAGAGGTCCGTCTCTCTGTTCCTAAGGCCCACGCGCTCTATTGTCCCAGCTCTTTCACTGTCGAGTGTTTTTTGTTCTTCTTGACCAAGCGTCTCAATTGAGTCATTGAAGACCCTTTTTGTGGACAGATGTGTGTGTGTGCGTGTGTGTGTGTGTACATTGTGTGCATGTGTGTGGGTGTTAGCTATGCATACATATTTAGAGAAAGAGAGGATGTTAAAAGAATACAATTTTAAAAGACAGAAAAAAGAAGAGGTGCATATAACAACTTAGTTTTAAACACTTAACTGTTGGCCCTAATCTGAACTGATGTTGACATTTAAACTTTATAAGACATGCTGATGTTTTCAGTTTTTTGTAAGCATGCGTTTGTTCTTACATATACGGTCACACACACACACACACACACACATACGCGCATGCTCATCGTGACATCCATGCATGAACTAGTCCTAGATGCCTTCTTCTCACAAACCGCCAGTTAATAACTAATCCTCACGCTGCCTGGAGACGAACGGACAACCATGCTCGCTAATTGTCCATCGCCAAGCAACCAAGTAAAGCCGTTAGTCAGGATACCCTAAACACAGTGCCTTCTGGGTAATTTACTGTTCTATGGGCCTATTGTGGATGCATGCCGTGTGTGCTCTGTGCTCATGTCCGTAATATATATATCTATATAACCAGTGTGTCCAGTATATCTGACCTCTGTGTCCAACGGTCTTTGTCGGTGAAATAGAAAAAGAGAATATTCTTAGTGTCACAAGGTCACAATCAAGTAGAATAGGTTGTTTCGACAAATGTGTTACTTTTTTGTAAGTCGCTTTGGATAAAAGCGTCTGCCAAATGCTCTAAATGTAAATGTAAATGTTTACAAATGTTTGTTTGCAGTACCATGTAATGTAGGCCTCATGTAAACATTGCATATCTCTGGCCCGTGAGGTGATCTGGCCTGCATAATCAGCACGTGCCTCATGCGTGTGTGTTTGCTGTTGGTGTTTTTATGTAGTCACATGAAAGGAGGCCATGCGTGGCTTGTGTTGTTTTGTGGTGAAAAGTGGATGCCTCGCTTCTCCTTTCAGCCTCCCTGAGATCAATGCTTAGATATTCATGACAGGCGGCCGCAGGAAGGCGTTTGAAGGCTATTTTCAAGAGTAGCCGGGCCCCACAAAAGGAGAAGCCACTTTGATTTTAGCCTTGCAACGCTCTCAATAAACAAAAAAAGGTGAATTGCAGAGCAGAGTTCTCTGCAGTTTCTACCGTACCTCTGCATGTATGAATATCAGGTGATATTGTTGCTAAATAACAGCGTTTTGACACTCTTATAATCATCCATTTTTCAAGCACGCCAGAAAACCCAATTCATAACTACACTCTGGCTTCTGGTCAGATCACCTTACATCATCTTCGTCATTGTCTATTATTTTCGCAACTTCATACACATAGATACTGACATATACACATAGATACACACAGATACTGGATTGATGATTCACAAGGGACTCCAAATGTTAAGCTATTCAAGATACATTTCAATTAAAAGTTAAATCTCCCTCAATCACCTGTTTTCTCTTGTGAGATTGTCAGTAGCATGTAATTATCACCTCATGAAAACCCTCCACACCCCAACCACGGACAAACACACATCCTGCCCATCCTGTGCAAACATCGTTGCATACAGATAGATACCAACACTGTTTATGTTGTCCCAAGAAGCACTGTGAGGATTCAA
>OMKP01016067.1:4322-26648 GCA_900302375.1 Bathygadus melanobranchus
AAATCTAAATGACTTTCAGTATTAAATGGTGAATGAATTATTTATATAGCGCTTTTATTCAAAGCGCTTTACATTGCCTCACATTCACCCATTCATACACCGACGGCGGTGTCAACCATGCAAGGCAACAACCAGCTCGTCGGGAGCAGATAGGGTTAGGTACAATTAGCTAGTCGGAGCCGGGGATCGAACCAGCAACCCGCCCTGACATAAAAGAGTAGAAGACATTTTCAACATGGAAGTTTTCAGCATGTAGGCTGCTAGCTTGGAGGTCGTTGTTGTTGCTTCACGCAGCCGCAGTGACGTTGAAAACGGTAACACGCAGATAGCAGAAGGGGAGGAAAATTCTGACTGAAAGAGTCAGCCAATGGCAGCCATAACCCCACAGCCTACATCCTGTCAGCCAGATTAGGTTCAGATTGACTAGAGAACTGACTGGTTCACACTGACTTGAGCACAGACCTCATGAATGCCAGAGGCCATACAAGATCAGGAATTTAGCAAAATGCAGAAGTCTTTGGTGCTTATCTTCAAACATCAATCGAATCCTGTATGTTGCATTTATTATTGATATTGCTGTCATCAATTACTGATGGATCCAACCACAAACAGTATATGTTCAAGGTAGAGTTTCTGAATCTCATTTAAAGTTATCACATTAAAGCCAAAATTGGACTGCAATTTACACACAGATAATCATGAGTTTCAGTGCACCATCCGCCATTAACTTTTTTACGAAGAATTGATGCATCTGAATTTGTATCGAGTACGCAGATGTGTAATGTATATGCTGTGTCAAATCTGCCGGCGATTCTTATTTTTCCCACTATCTGGTCGTCATCTCGTGCAACTGGCAACTGAAGCTTACCTTTACAATCCTATTCAATCTGCATGCACAAATAGTGCACACAAAACTATGTACAGTATAACCATTCCTATCTACATCAAAAGTGATTCTCCTACTCAGTTCCCAATTTCTTGAAAAGGAAGAAGCTAGCATGATTATGTTCTACTAAAAAGAGGATGTTGCATTATGTCGAGGAAAGATCAGAGCAAATAAGTACGGTCTTTCGCACTCCTCTGTCTTTGTGTCTCTATAGGTTGTACTTTATCACCCCCTAGTGGGCCGAGTATATCCTAGCCAGTGATAATCGCAGTAGTAAATTATTAACATAAAACACCTTATAATCTGGAGTCACATGTTCATTAATTATTAAGATGAAATCGCCTAAACATTTGGCATGAAATTAACGAAGGCAAAATATTAAATAATAAAGCACTACATTTGCATACTGCAAAGCAAGCTAATTTCATGTGAGAACTGTGCTGAGACTGGGTGGGCAGGGAAGTCCAGGCTACAATCCTGCCACCACTGCTTCCATCCATCAATCACCTGAAGCGTGTTGGAGCGTAAGAGGCAGTGCCTGGTCAGGTTTGACCCCGAGCCCAGCATGACATTCAGGGAAGGAATGTCACTCACCCAGGAAATCCCATTACACTAAAGTATGATGGATATCAGCACTGGCCAATACTCATATGTGGTCTGACATATAATTTGTTATAATTTGTAAAAAAAATAATAATAATTATATATACATATATATATATTTATATATTTATTAATTGATATTCTTTTTATGATTCTATTATATATATATATAATTGCTATGACCATGTTCACATTTATACCTGCCTTTTATGCTTACTTCTTTTAAGAGTTTTCTTGTATGAGTGCTAGACACTTTTCATTTGCCAATGAAAAGTATTACGATGCTCACAGTAGGCAAGGGAAATATTATTATTAACAGTATAATTTCAGTAAACTGTCCTAAAGCAAATTAGGAGAAGCTTAAATGAATGGGCCTATAGAGTCTAAAAGCTACCTATTCTGATATTATGTGATGCTTTCTCTTATATTTTATCTTTTGGTAAAGGAACATAATGATATACAGTGAGATGTTACCAATGCTTGTGGATTGTCAATGGCTTTTTAATTCCATTGCAGCAAAGCATATTTTTGAGAGACAAAAGCTATCTAGCAAGTCTGTGCTATCTGTATCAAATGGGGCCCGGGCAAGGTCTATTTGCAAACATGCATTATCAGTCGTACTAATCAATAAGAACAAACAACGGATGGCTGAGGACAAAGGTGAAAATAGTTGAGAATCCCTGCCCTGTTAAGGAAGTGAAATGTTTTCTTAAAACCAGGGGACATTTTAGACCCTATTTATTTCTAATCTCAGCCCCCCTGAAAATGTCAAAAAAGATTTTTTTCTAAAATTAAACTAACTACTTTTTTATTTAGGCTTTATCTAAACTGTTAGGTGGGCTGATCATTTGAATGTAAACAATGTCTGGAAGGAGTTGAAGGACCAATCGGCAAATTCTCCTAAAACACCTGGATGTATAAGATATAACCCCATTAAATCAGCCAGCCAGTATCCTACATAATACACCATTGCAGATGTAATGAAATGTAAATCTCATTTGTTGCTAAGCACCCCTAAATGTCAAATCCTAGAATTGGCCCTTGAAATCGGGCCCTTGAAATCAACTAACTTTTTAACAAATAACACTGTACAATTAGCCGTATACCGTATGCATGTAACCTGTGTTTGATGCTCTGTTACGACTAGTCTATGCTATGAGTTGATTGACAGAATATTAAACTTGTGTAACTTGGGATAAACGTTTTTTCCTTGTTGTGTGCCGAGATGTACACGCAGTATGGACATTTCAGCATGTGTCTAGCTGTTTGACTAGATTATCTGTTTGTGTTTGGTGGGGGTGACTCATGGTGACATGTCTCTGAACCCTCCCTCTCATTACGCTTCATTCTGATAAGAGGCCAGCCAACACACAACAGGCACCAAATCAAAGTTTTCCCTCAGCTTCTTCTAAGTTTCCTACTTAAGGTTACACTCTCAGGAGTCCTCTCCTTGTCGACGACTCTACCAGGATCTTAATCAAT
This sequence comes from Bathygadus melanobranchus, assembly GCA_900302375.1. NCBI lineage: Eukaryota > Metazoa > Chordata > Actinopteri > Gadiformes > Macrouridae > Bathygadus > Bathygadus melanobranchus. Next base: position 7,294 of record OMKP01016067.1, read on the forward strand.
CCACCACAAGGTGTTGTCACACAGATGATGGGGTCAGAATAGCAGATGTTATCATGCGGTGACCAGATCAAGAAGATACAACCAAAACAACAAGGGCAGGAGGTCTCATTGTCTGGGAGGCTGTGATCCAGGCTGAAGAAGTATAAGAGTGTGTGTGTGTGTGTGCCTTATAGCTGTAAGGTTGAACGGGACTATGCTAAACCTGGACTGCAGTGAGTATAACACTACCTTCAACCAGTCCTGCACCATGGTGGGATTTGACAACACAAGGGAATTACCTGTGACTATAAATATAGCAGGTATGATTGTATGGTCTCCTAATCCACTGCAATGTGCCAGCAGATACCAGTAAATGTTTATTCTCAAAATTTTCTATGATGCTGGTTATAGCTGTGAACATCAGAGACTGAACTGTAAATTGAGTGATCTTGTATGTGTTTCAGTTTGTGATTGTCTCTTGCTTCATAGACCTTTGCAATGAAACATGGGTTCTGATGACCTCATTCATACTATGTTTCTTTTATTTTTCTTCCCTAATCTAAGTCGTTATCATTTGAATTGAATTGTCTGTTCTCTTTGCACTTTAAACAGGGATGCTCAACCAGCACTCTGCAAACACAGTCAAGCGGGCGGCATATGTACTCTAATCTCTTAACTCAATCTAATTGATCTTTGACCACTGAAAGTCTTCACATTGTTAAACTGTAATCCCTGGCTGCTCTGCCTTCAGAAACTAAGCATGCAATTTACATACAATACTGCCTGGGGCCATTATCCATGAACACAAGCGCAGAAACACAACATCAAGAGAGAGTTTATTTGATGTTCATCTGTTTTAGCAGAGACAATACCGCAGCCATCAAATACTGACAGAATACAACCGAGAGAAACACAGAGGGAGACAAAATGAGAGCTTTGGCATGTGGACTTTGGCCTGCCACTGCTGTATAACAGTTTTAATTAAAAGGGGAGTTTCTCTGTGGTAATAAGTAGCAGCTCTCCTCAGAAGCCTAAGCGTTGGGCAGCTCCAGAGAACAATGACATAGTTACCAATGCTCCTTTCACTGCCATCACTGGTGCTAATCTGAGGCTAACTAGTCTCCTGTTGAGGCCACCAGCGCACAGACATTCAATCAACACTAGTTTGAGGCTTGTTTGAAGCACCACTATGTAACTTTCCACTGCACGCTTTTGATTTTGTTCACATTTTGTTCAGATTTTGTTCAGTGACTAAATGTCTGTAGAATAAAAGCCATCCATCCACAACTCCATCCAGGGAATCATGCTCTTATTGAATTTGGTCAATACGCAATGGGAAATAATTGCGTATTGACCTCACATGAGAGCAGGTGAGGTCAATACGTATACCTGACTAATTTGTCAAGTGGAAAACCAAAGAAAGATTTCACTATTAGTTGCTACTTGCTTTGTGTCGACAATGTCACCATTGTGCCAAAAAGCCAATGAATGCTCAGCCATGAGAGGCCGCTAGAGTAAAAAAAAAAAAAGATTGTTATAATGCTCAGCTGATGATGGAGTTGAATATGTGATGTGTCTCCAGTACATCACACTGTGTGGTTATTGTCTCGGCCCAGGCGGGCTCTTTCAGGTGCTTGTGGGGCTTGTTAGTTCAGCTTCGGAGATGTTTATTTATTCATTGGCATTCAAACAAAAGGAGATCCCATGTCTTAACAATAATTTCCCCTGCACACAGTTCTATATCTCATGATGTTTCCAATTTAAAGCTGCCATAATGCATAATGAGTGTGCGTAGAGCGCAGTGCTGTGAAGCCCCGGCGGAACTGACTGCTCCATTATGTTTTAATTAACAGAGGCAACAACGGCAGCAGTGTCCTCTGACGGCAGTGGCATCCTGTGCTCCATATGTGCAGACCGGGCCACCGGCAAACACTATGGCGCGTCCAGCTGTGATGGCTGCAAGGGCTTCTTCAGGAGAAGTGTCCGCAAAAACCACAACTACACCTGCAGGTGTGACCTATCAAGAGACAACACATGATAAAGCGTGATAGGGGCGGGCTACTGTGTTTAGAAATGTTCTATTGATTGATATACATTGTGGAGGAATAACATTAGAGGAGCACCTTACATTACCACCTTATTATTGTACAGTACATTCCACAGTGTCATCGCCTGTGGAATGTACTGCACGTGGATAATGGCCCCAGGCCGTATTGTATGTAAATCGCATCCTACTGTACCTAATAATCACACACGTTATACTTGCTTATTACCACATACACATAAGCAACACATGATCAACTCATAACTACCTACACATAGCTCAGAGTGTTCCAAGCGTCCTGAGCAGCAGGGGACCCTCACTCCTTCCTCCTCCCATCCCATGGACGGATCCCATAACAATGTCCATGTAATCATGTCCTCCATGTTCCTGAGGTGTTCCCTCTGACTCTTCTCCTCCTCCCCCGTTTCCTCAGAGAAGTGTGGAATGCTTAGCTGAACCTACTTCTCTCCATGTATTAAACCGAATTGCTGATCTTGGGTTGCATCATTTTTACTTTCAAGCACAGGTACAAATGACTAAAATAGGTCATGTAATGTACGAGCATATATGCCATCCACGGCACGGTAACTGAATCCAATGGAAACGTGAGATGTATCATGTATGAGTAAAATAAAAAACATGTTACTGGGATCTGTTCAGGCATGGAAGCAATAACGTATCTGCAATAACAATGGACTGAAAATCAATGGTGAGATATAGCGGTGGAGGCTCTACTTTCCCATTCGAGGGATGGACGTATCGTATGTGACTCTGGAAAGTGTTCCCCACTGTCTGAGTTGTCTGCCACGGCACGTCCACAGTCAACAAATTCAATCTAACAACATGGCAACTTCTCAGAAAGTGTCTTTTGGTCCCGAAAAATCAATTTTTTTTCATCTTGGGCATGTTTATACCCGTCGTCTTTTCTTTGTCTCAGGTTTAGCAGGCAATGCGTTGTGGACAAAGACAAAAGAAACCAGTGCCGCTACTGCAGGTTGCGCAAGTGTTTCCGAGCTGGAATGAGGAAGGAAGGTGAGAGAACCACAAGCATTTCTAAATGTATGTTTGCCAAAGTGACGTCCCTAAATTCTAGTAGGCTAGGCACTACAACCGTAGTTTGCATAAGCATACAGCTATAGTTAGTACTTACAGTGCAGGCCATGTGTGTGTGTGTGTGTGTGTGTGTGTGTGCGATCATATATTCTTTAGCTGCCATAGATAAGTAGAGGAGCCATGGCTGAGCTCCTCACATGAATAATTAACATGCCAGTGTATGGGCAAATATTTGCTCTGTAGCTTTCAGCGCAGCAACGTCGTTCCCTAAATCCCTATACAGGTGGCACATGAAACATGAGTTATGTAACGTCCCCTCAAGGTATATTTCAAGAATATTCATTTAACTGTTTAGATTAGTAGTTAAGTTTACATTCACCAGTGTCGAAGGGCGTAGGTCATTGTGCATTCAACCCTCACCTGGAGTTCCCTTTCAAATGAAAACCGTCTTTCCATTGGTTGAGCTGCTGATATTTGCCTATGAAAAGTCACATTCCTAATGTGGTGAAATCGTTGAAAATATACACATCTTCCATCTCCCACTGGCCACTGTCTATGCATCTCGGGCATATTTAATGCAATTACATCGGTTTTATAGTGCTACAACATTTCTTTTTAAAAGCATGTACAATTTTTGTACGTATGATTGATGTGTATTGTACAATTTGTCTTAAATTATAAAGCTGATTTTCAACCTTATCTCTATCTATCTGCATTAGGGACATAGTGTGAAAAACGCCTGCAGTTGTTGCCGATGCTCTGTGTCTCTGAGATGCAAAATGTTACCCATTGTAAATGTAACTCATTGACGTTAATGTCAGAGTTAGGGTAAGATGTCGGGTACGATGTGAGAAATTGCATCACAAAAGTAGCAGGGAGATGGAGGAAAGGTAAAGATTGTGCATTTGTATATACTACCCACATTGAAATGATACAAAGCCATTTGAAAATCGGCGAAGTTCCCCTTTAAGAATTGACACTATTTTGGTCATATTGTTTGATGGCAAGACACAAGCATACAGGGGGCTGAACAAGCAGGCAAAGGCTTGTCTTTCAGACGGTCAGATGACCCCAATTCATCACTTAACTGATGGTCCATAGAAGACTCATCTGTGACACGGAGACATAGAGCCATGTCATCATGGTAGGCCAGGCAGGCCTCTTTCTCCTGGGCTAGCACCATGAATGGGTGATTGGTTGCTGAGCAGACAGCTCTGATGGCTGATTGCTTGGAGACAGGGGTCTTGTTGTCTAACTTGTGAGGGCACATTGGAACTAGGCCAAGCCCATCTGGATTGCCCTCTTTCTAATGACTGCTCGTTAGGGGTCGTCAACATGGGATTCTCTTTCCTGTTAAACATAATGGCAGCTCAATGGCTCAACCCGCTAATGCACTAACCAGCGACACAGGTTCGATTCCCACTTGTGATCCTATGCTATGTGTCATTCGCTCTCTTCTTCCACCCACTTTCCACCCCTCTTTGCTCCTCAGCTGTGCAGAATGAGCGTGACCGAATCAGTAGCCATAGAGCTGAGGGCCAGTTAGCAGTGGGCACTCTATCCATCGACATCCTGCTTCAGGCGGAGGCCAGTGTGCATCAGGTAACTAGACTGTACACCTCTCTTATACTCTGCTTACTTACTGATACAACACATCAGAAATCAACTGAGTTATTCTATTTCCCCACACAGCCTGGTCTTTTTTTTATTATAAAACATGCAGATAGAGGCCAGCGATGGTAGGGATAAAATGCTGCACTTTAAATAGGTGCTTATTCACCACCCTGGAGATCCTAGCTATATGCTAGATTCAGTTACTCCTTAGAAACTACCAACTGTCCAGGGACTCCATCTAATCATAGACTATTTAATTGCAGTGCTCTAGGTCTGGCGTTGTGTGCCAACGTCCAATTACCTTCAAATGCATAATAACAACCAGATCCCTCTGTTTCTTGTGGAACAGAACTGAATTGGATGATTGACAAACAGACCACTTAATGAAGAAGGAGTGTTTTCCGTCTTGGTTTACATAAATGATATCCTGATGTTAGTGATGAGCCAAGGCCACCCTACTGCTTTGTCAGACCCGTACATACCGCAATGGCTTCCCACACCATGATGAAACATGATCATGTTTCCCATTCCTTCTTCATCTCAGCGCACACACACGCATGCACACGCACACACACACAAATAAATGTATTTCACACACCTTTCCACACTTTTTAGTGCCTTTCCCCAGTACAGTGGTGAGCTGTGATCCTTGGTTATGGTTTGCCCCTCAGTTCCTAACCCTGCTCACGCCAGAGACTTGTGATATCAGCACCAAGAAGATAGCCAGCGTCAGCGCCGTGTTCCACTCCATGAAGCAGCAGCTCCTTCTGCTGGTGGAATGGGCTAAACGCATCCCAGAATTTTGCTGTCTGCCAATAGATGACAGGGTATGGATGGCATTGGACCAAATCACAGCATACGAAGTTACACATGGTGTACAGACTAAAAGACATAAGTCATGTGTATTTAGCTTGGTGGACCAACTTGTGTACATCTGCCTTTTAGAGATAAACGTGACCTTACTGTATCTCTGTGTTTGTGCAGGTCGCCCTGTTACGAGCCCACTCTGCAGAACATCTTATCCTCGGGGTGGCAAGGCGCTCCTTACCTTACAATGACCTCATTCTTTTAGGTTAGATTTGCCTTTTACTCTTAACACTTTTAGTTTAGTAGCAAAATCCTGGAAATCCTCAGTCCTGGAAATAAAATAGGCTAGGTCTTAGGCTTTCGCGAAGAGTTTATAAAATGCAAAGAAAAAACTATCCGTCTTCTATTGGCACAGGTTTAGCAATCATTTCATGAGGAGGTTTCAGGAGCAAGGATATGTATACCCCTTTAATTCTCCTAGGCCAATATGTAGATATATTAATAGTAGTAATATCGTAGCAGAACTGATCAAATTATGCTGACAAATTTGAAGTTGTCTGTAGTATTACTTAAATACACATTTTTCTTTGTTTATTGTGCAGGAAATGACTTTGTTATTCCAGTACAAGGTGCCGAGTTGGAGGTGTCCCGAGTGGCTTTCCGTATTCACAAGGAGCTGGTTAAACCTCTGAGAGAGCTCAACATCACAGACAAAGAGTTTGCCTGCCTCAGGACCATTGTCTTCTTTGCTCCTGGTCAGTCCCTCAACACCTCATCTGTGCCTTGCAGACAAAAACATGGATAATGCCAGGAAAATGTTGCCTCATTGTTCCCTCCGCTCCGCCCCCGCCAGTCAGTGCAGTAGGCCTGGTTCCACCATGGTAGATGAGGACATATTAATATTGGGCAGTCATGGTTTTTCTGGCAGCTAAAGATGCCGACACACATGTCCTTTTAGCTTACCACTGTGCTTTTAGTACCAGACCAAAACGATTTGAGGACTTGAATAGATAAACTGACATTAGATGATATTAAAATGTTTTATTCAATTTCAATAGATCTTTGTCATTGCTAGACATCCTGCAGTTAGACATGGCAAAGCAATAGGGTGGTAGGGTTAAGGTTAGGTAGGGTATGTAGTGTCATTTGTAGTGTGAGGACAGGTGGTTGGAAGGCCAGTACAGATGATGTAGGATAGACACCATGAAAGTTACTGTAGTCTAACTCTATTCAGTAACTTAGCATTGAGTGTGGCGAAGATTATGGCAGATTTAATAGAACTGTCTTATAGCTTTCAATGGGCGGTATTCAGCGCCGTCTTTGTTCTCTCCTCCACTGCCTTCCTACCTATTCAGCCCATAAAAACAGAACCAACTTCCCCACCAGTTAATGAAGCACTGAAGCTTGAAGCTTGCAGTGGGTCTGGGGAACTCTCTTCATACCTTAATTTTTGAGCATGAAGACCTCACATCCTAAGTTATCCATTCGCTTGGCTGGAAGTCTTGAGAAATTAAACCAATTTTTTCTATTCAATATTAATTCCCCACTACTGTATATTAGCCCATCAGGCAGAGCAGACTATATCCAATTACAGACAATGTGCTAAGCACTAGCATGCTAAAAGTCTTTCTTCTTCTAACCTTTTGATTTTCTTCCGACAGACTGCCTGGGTTTGGGGTGCTCTCAGACGGTTCGCCATCTGCGTTTCCAGGCACACGTGTTGCTGGAGGAGGTGACCGGCGGGCAGAGGGGCCGCTTCGGGGAGCTTATGCTGATGCTGCCTGCGTTGCAGAGCGTAGCCTGGCAGATGGTGGAGACCCTCCACCTGGCCAGACTGCTAGGGGAGGCCAGTGTGGACAGCCTGCTGCTGGAGATGCTGCTGGGAGAGAGAGATGTGGCCCAGCAGGACTCATCATGTCTGGGTCAGGACTCCTCCTCGTTGTTATCTATGGCTCTCTCCACAGCCAGATAAGCCTGAATGGGCAACAAAAAAGGAACTTTGAATCATTTCATGTAGGGCTGGGCAATATATCGATATTATATCAATATTGTGATATGAGACTAGATATTGTCTTCGATTTTGGAGTGTTGTTTTCCTGGTTTTAAAGGCTGCATTACGGTAAAGCGATGTCATTTTCTGAACCAGACAGAAAAATACTTACTTTTCATTTGACTTACGTTTCATTTGTCATGTATTTCATAAACCCAGGAGTATACAAAAATAAGCTTTACCATGTGGTTATTTTATATAGAATATTTATTGAATTACCAGAAAACATGCTATATCTATATATCGTTATCAAGATTAAAGGAAGAGATTAAATTACCTATATTGTGATAGAATATTTTCTTGGAGTACATATCGCCACTGGTCTGAAAAAGCCCTATATAAATGCAGTCCTTTTACATTTTACAACTATCTGATATGATATACGTAAAGCTTCACCTGTAGTGGACCCTTTTTTCCAAATAAATGAAATGTACATGGATTGACTGACATGGATGAAACAAATGATTCCAAACAACAAATCATGCCAGACAAGACCTGGATGAAGTAAAGAATGAGAGAAAACTAACAACTAAAATGACTATGTTATATACTCCGACTTTCCGCAGGGTCTCTTGGGGATTTGCCACAGCCATCAGACAGCAATGTGGCCCCAGACCAGTTGTATGGACATGGAGCTTTGCCCAGCCAGTTCACCTCTGTTATTCTTCCAGTACCCACATGTGAGCAGCTAATGATCGCATATCTTCCTAAAAGTAAAAGGAATGGAGATCTTGTATGGTGTCTACTAGACTGTAGTGAATTATATATCATAACATCAGCACAATTGTAAAGATTACGTATTGAAGTGAGCTAATGTTTGCGCAAATGCTAATATAGTCACCCATAGTCGACTTATTATACCCCTTGTACAGTGTTACTTAATTTCATCTGGAGCTATTTAATCTGCAAACACCACAAAAGTCTACATATTATTGTACCTCCATGTGAGCGTCTCTTTTTGTTTAGCTAAATGCAACATGGTATGTATTGGTGCTAAAATGGTGGTGGTGGTGATACTGTTTTGTCTGTCTCGAACAGATCTCCAAGAGGTTTCTCTGTTGCCCACACAGACCGGCACCGAGGTGTACCAACACAGCGAGGAGGCACATATCACCACCCTATCGTCCCACGACATGGCACCCGTTCATACCTTCCTCTAAAACCACCTGTCTCAACCAACCAACAAAACAGTGGAGCTATTGGCACTGTCGATTGCAGGCAAAGCAAACTATTGTCTGTCATTTAAATGAACACCCAGAGACAAGCTCTAGCGTACAGACACATATTCCAGCATGTGTCCTTACTTTTGCACTGTGGGACTTCGCCTCACGATGTTGTTTTTATTATTCAAATAATACATACGTGAACTGTTTAGCCTTAGGTTATCCTTAGGTGTGTGAAGAATACCGGGGGAGGTTAATACAATCTAATTTCAATTAATATGATGATATTTTCTTAGGGTAGACTATTATAGTAAGATACATTTTATGCTGGGGCTAGATCTCTACTCACCCAATTATCCGTCGAAAATGCAATTTCGGTAAACAACAACTGCAGTGTCAATTATAGTATTTTATTTCCAAAAGTGAAAGAGCCGACGAAACGTCTCTATAAGGGCTTGTGCAGCATAGTCCCCAGCTAACCAATCGCACGTAGGTCTACCAAGTAACCACATTTGAACGGAGAAATTATTTTTTTTTAAAACGGAATTAAAATTAATGTTTGTTTTTATTTGATTGTTTGACTTTTATTAACTTATATAAGTGTGAATTTCAACGTGTGCAGACATTCTTTTTCAGAACCAGACTGGTGGGGACATCACCAGCAGATGGCGCAGAAAGCCCGGATATAACGTTGGAAAATAATTTCCACTGTGGCGCATACTCGCATTCAGTCAAGCATCAATCAAGGACTGAAAATAGAAAACACATTGGTTGTTGGTTTTCTTTATTTACATTAGCTAAATAGTATCGCTCTTATAATTTTACGAGATATGGCGTAGATTATAAAGAAAATATTTTCAGCAAGGCCACAATGTAAACGGGGTTTTGCTGGTTAAATGATATGATATGATTACATTGATATCTTCACTGCTCTCCCTCTGAGAGAGAATACAGTCTCTACTGCATATGGTCCAATATAGGGCTCAATCGGCAGTAAACGTTACGTTAGCAATCATGTGTGAGGGATGAGGTGCCCACACAAGAGAGAGCTTCAGGGGTTTCCATGACTCACCAGCTCATTGAAAAAAGGGGTGCTCTGAACGATGAGAAAATATCCCCCTCTCTTCCTCTCCGGTACTCCCCCTCTCTCCACATGTGTTTATTATCACACCCAATATCCCGGATACATACACAAGTAGAACATGGGGTAGAAATCCCCTGAAGCTGATGGCAACTATATCCACAGCATTACACATAATCTAAACAGTGTTTTGACTGCTAATTAATCTGGTCTGAGGATTTCATTCTCTCATTCTCTAAATCTCCCTTCATTCAGCGGTGTATCATAATTGAATACTGTGGAATACTTTTTTTCGGATTTTCATCTGAAGTCTCTTGGGCAGAAGATCACTTGCAGAAGACATTTGGCTACCAAGCAGAGCAGAAGGCCATCGGTTGTATTGCACTCATAAATATACCTAGATTTTTTATGCTGCAGAAATCGACAAAGCATAAATGGTCAAACTGTAATTAAAGGTATGAAATAAATTGTCTAGGGGGGTGGGGGGGTTATCAAATCATTTATTTTTTCATGCAACGTGAGCTCATAGTAAATCATCAAGTTGGTGTAATTATACGATAACGTAACACCAACAAAAATGGATCGCTCATTCATTCACTCAGTCACTCTGTCAGTCAATGACTCCCACCTCTCAACATTTCTTTCATGGATCCATTTAAACTATAGAGCAGCCTTTTAGTGCTGGCCCCCAAAGGGCTCCTTAATGTAGTCTCAGGTTCCTTTGTTTGTCATTGTTAAGAGGTTCAGAGCGTCACCATGATGCGGCAACGCTGTTTCCTTCCAGGGCAACAGCTGTAGCGATTAGCTGGCAGCGTATTGATCCGTCTTTCCCTTGCAGGGAACACAGGGATGTGTACTGTCAGCAGCTGATCTCCCTCTCCACACGTTGATCAGTAAGCATCCACCGCCAGGAATTCTCTCTGGAGAGCCTCTGTTATCGGCTGCTATTATCAATATTCTTCACACAAAAAAATGCTTTGGCCCAAGCGATTGTGTGAGAGGTGTACACATTTGACATTTCAAGATCTAGGTGTGTGTGTGCGTGTGTGCGCATGTGTGTGTGTACATGTGTGTGTGTGCATGTGAAAACATTCCTTTTCTCCTCATTTGTCTTCTATGTCAGTTCTCCATTTGACAAAGAGGGCAAGTAAATGTGTGTTGTCCAGAGCAACAGTGTGTTGCGTGTGGTTGGACCAGGCCATGCCACACTTCCATATGATTACCAGGTTATGTTGCTAGTGTACACATGCCACACTCCTGCATTGTCTTGTAAAGGTGACAATTGAGAACCACTTATTTATGAAGATCATTAATACATCTTCAAGACTGGCTTTATCAATTTCAAATGAGTGACATTTCGAGTAAATTCTGTACCAAAGATCCTTTTTTATTTTGTCATTCGATTCAACATAAAACAACACAACTTAGTGTGTAGTAAAAGGTATTCCAAAATGGTGATCTAACAAGTTTCTTAGAAATGAATGCAAGAGCACTTTTGTGGTGTGCCCAATTTTCTAATCAGTGAGACTGGATGGTGAAACCCCACAGCACACACTAAACTACAGCAAACTGTTCGAGTCAGTAGCAGGACGATTCTTATACTACTCTTGGAAAGAATGACAGACAGGCCAAAGATTAGGCAGAGAAAAAAACAGAGGATGACGAGAGAAAGCAAAACAGAAGGGGTCACCATTTTTGAGACAGAAAAAAATGGATGTATCCACATAAACCAGAAAGGGTTTGTCAAACTGCTATTCTCTGGTGGCTGGAAAGGCAAGAAGTGTTTCTTACACGGCCTCCACATAGTGGGGTATAGGAGCTACAGTTGTTGACCCCGGTAAATGGCAGACAGCTCCCATCTAATATTACAAGGGATTTTCCAAACCATTTTTTTTGCCTATCAAAGTGGTAACAAAGTGGTAACTGCCTATGAAAGTGGTGACAGCGCAGGTAGACCACCTCAGCTGCCTCTTCTCAACCCAATTGTTATTTTGACTAAGGCTCAGCTCTCTCTTTACCATCAGAGATCACTCACCTAAAACTCCACACTATTGCAGACTACACTGTGTGATGACGCAAATAGACGCATCATTCACAAAACATAGAGTGATACTCTTCTGTGGCCTTACAGGTCAATAGTCTGGCTGACCAGATGTAGGCAGTTGGGATGAGCCTGCCATTGGCTGACTATTTCAGTCTGAATTCTCCTCCCCTGAAAACGGTTATTACCGACGGTTATGTCAAGCCTAGCAGCTAGCAACCTACACTCTGAAAACCTACACACTGAAAGCGTCTTTTACTGTTGATGATATAGCCATTTTAATACCAATCAAGTTGCACCAAAACAAGTTCCCTCCCAACACTATTTTTGCACTATCCCAAAATGATAAAGGGTTCAGCCAGACCTTTCTCCAGTGCTGACGCAGCTCTAAAACGAAGTGTGGAGATAGGTCTGGCTATGCGAGACCTCTAGAGTGGCCCTAAGATAGAGAAAAGTGTGTAAAGTGCCCTCTAGAGTGGCCCTAGGATAGATAAAGCTGTGTAAAGTACTCTCGAGAGTGGCCCTAGGTTAGAGAAAGCTGTGTAAAGTACTCTCTAGAGTGGCCCTAGGTTAGAGAAAGCTGTGTAAAGTACTCTCTAGAGTGGCCCTAGGTTAGAGAAAGCTGTGTAAAGTACTCTCTAGAGTGGCCCTAGGTTAGAGAAAGCTGTGTAAAGTACTCTCTAGAGTGGCCCTAGGTTAGAGAAAGCTGTGTAAAGTACTCTCTAGAGTGGCCCTATCATAGTGCCTTTTTTCCGATTTTTGCCTCTGCCCTTTAAATGGTCTGTGCACGCCACTTGCAGGGGAGCCAATAGATCAGATGTGCATCCCTGACTCTGAACAGTATTGTTGAGGAAATGCAGAGAATGCATGAATACAAGTCTAAACTAGGATGAATCAGATGGCTGTAAAGTGCTGCCCTGGTGTCCCATACTCCTTCAAATACACTGTCATAAGCCTACTCCAGATCCACACCGCAAAGCAGACTAGGTTAGAAAACACCTCCCTGGCCCCATACACACAGTGTACGGCTGCAGGGGAAGGCATCATTTTTTACCTGCCTCAATAACTGTGTGCCTGCAATCCCTCCAGCCATGTACATTTAGTTTGAGAGTTATCAATGGTGGGTTTGGATCAATGGATACAAATCAGACTTCAGTTATACATGTGTTTCAAACTACAAACTATTGGGAAATGTCACAAGGCCGACAAGCTTTGGCACCTTCCCCACCAGTGAGGTCATATGCGTTCAGCAGATCTCTTACGTAAATTAAAGCAGCTGCATTTTAGACACGCTGAAGCGAGAGTTATGATTTGGAAGGAGAAATTATCATTTTGATGACGTTCAATATTGCTTTACATTAGTAGAAAAGATCCAGGTCACTCTCGGGAATTTGGGGAGCCAAACAATATAACCTCAGATCTCAATAGACTCTTCAATAGATTATGCCTATGGTTCTGAAATAGTTTTTACATATACACCTAACAGCAGTACAGTGAATTTGGCCACTTTGTAGAAGGTGGGTGGGACCCTCCAGACTCTTCTATTCTGACTCATTCATCATTCTATGAGACTTTAATGCTCACATTGGCAATGACAAGGAAACCTGTACGAGGGTGATTGGCAGGAATGGTTTGCCTGATCTGAACCCAACTTGTCTAGTCACAGTTTGTCCATGACACTAACACTCAAACACAAGGTTGAAGTGTACTTGGTACCAGAATATCTTCTAAAAGTTCTAAAGGTTCATGGTTGATGATCAACCATGGACAAATGGTTGATTTATATGTATATATGTCATGTAACATTGGGAGTTAGGGTTAGAGTCAAATGACTTGCACTAGAGACTTTCTTTCTTCAATTTACGGTAAGGGAGCACTCAGACCACCTGATTACATAGACACGCTCTAGTGGGACAAACACTCCTCTCAGTCTACATATACATTACTAACCACTATAGGTCATAGGGTTTTCCAAGTAAAAAAAATACAATAAAAGGTTTTGGTTTACAAACCATGCAGATGATTTTTATGTTGATTTATAACAGGGTTAAAGAGGCCATCTGATAGTTAGAGTTGGCATATAGTTGTGCTGATATGATATGATGATAGCAATCCAAAGCCATCTGTTTTCTTTGGGAATACAGCTGGACAGCATACGTGGCATGGTGGAAAATAGATGGTCTTTTTGTCTTCTTCTTTCACACTTAGGGTTTTTACATTTTCATATCAATATTTCTATAAGATAAAACACACATTCCCAGCTTCTTGGCTTGTTTGCTGTTTTATATAGTGAATGGGTAATCATGGGATCTACAAAACGTGTTAAGGTGGAAAATATCAATAAATAACGTTTATGTGCCACTGTATTATATTGTGCAGTGCATTGTTTTATCGCGCTTATCATTAATAAATATGTGTATTATATGTACCAGTGTCAAGCCAACATGAATAGCGAATTCTACTTCCGGTCTGAAATAGACTAAATTCTTCAAAATAAAAGTCCCCATAGCAATCCCACAGTAGAAGTTTTAGTCAGTTAGTTTTCTCTGTAAAATATGAAAACCTTAAAATAAAGAACAAATCTATGGGAAAAGGGCTGTTGATTTATTATGATGTATATTATATGTTAGGTACATAATATGAATACATATTTTTTATTTGATCTAAACCTAATCTAAGTCATCAGCCAATGAGCCAAATTCATAGGTCTGATGGTAAATGGTAAATGGATTGCATTTATATAGCGCTTTACATTGCCTCACATTCAACCATTCATACACCGACGGTGGTGTCAACCATGCAAGGTAACAACCTGCAGTTAGGGTTAGGTTTCTTGCTCAGGGACACCTTGACAATTAGCTAGGCGGAGCCGGGGATCGAACCAGCAACCTTCTGGTTGCCAGACAACCACTGTACCTCCTGAGGTACTGCCGTCTGATAAAAGGTAATTAAAAAAAGACTTGGTGACAATATACAAGGTCTTGCATATATAAGTAACTGATTTTCAACCCATAGTAGGGTCCCTGTCATGTGTGGTGGCTTTTTTTCCTGTGCTGTTAAGCCAGCAGAATTAAGGGCCTTTCCCTGTTATAGCCTATGGGCCAAATGTATTTGTCTGGAAAAAGTGCATTAAAAAAGACTTGGTTGCAATTCATATACCAAACGATAGAGCAAGGTTTATCAGTCAACAGTCACGCAACAGGAAGTTATACAGTATATGATCTTAATTAAGCTTGCATGACAATGGCAGTATAATCCACGGAGTCTATCTTTAAATTGTAATCTGGTGGTTGAGCTCCAGGTAGGCAAAGCTTTACTATTGGTGATATTGTCTGCCTCCGGAGGTAAATGTAACAAAAAAATATGATGTTCCATATAGGGTTGTCAAGACACCAGAATTTAGAACTGAAAACAGAACAGAAAAACATCTACACATACAAAATAGAGGAATGTTTTTTCAATAAATATATTTTCACACACATTCTGGAGAAGGGGAACATTTGAGGAGTTTGAGGTTTCCAGAGCTGTCAAAGCATATTGTGCTTGAGTCTCGTGATTGGTTCACTCGCTCCAGGTGAAAGGGACTATAGTCGGTCGGTCGGCCGTCCACACCTGGAAAATATCCTGCACAAAGATGGCAGAATTCGCTGTATAAATCATTCTGCATTCTCTGAATAGATCCCTGACAGCTCCGTAAGCACGTTAGCTAAGTTATTTGCTGCTTAACGTTGTGTTACCTAACTTTGTTAGTTATATCAAAATATTAAGGATGTATTGTTTACCTTGGTGTTATTGGTGGAGGCTGTGTGGAACTATGAGGCATGCTATCGTATCCTGATCATATGATTTGTTCATTTAGTCGGAAGTGGGAAACACGTGTTCGACCTACATGCGTTCGAGTTACGAAAGTCAGAAAAACATGGACATTCATGTGAAACTCTGTGCTACGCTTATATAGCTAAGTAGCTGGATAACATACTTACTCCTAAAGCAACAAAAAAAATTAACACTACATTAACATCAACATTTACATTACTGTATTGGTATGCTAATTGGTCTGTGAAAATAAAAGAAATCACCCTCAAAGTTCCTGAAATTTTGGTAAGTACATACCCCCGAGTAGGGACTTTTTTTGGGCTAAAATAAGTCCCCGGAACTTAATTTAGACGCCGGCTCCTCCAAAGGTTCCTAGTTCCTGGGTAAAGTTCCTGCAGTAGAAACGCAGCTTTAGATACTTCCAGGTCAGGATACTTAAGAACCTCACCAAGCAAAAAAGACAATTCGTCTGGAGCCTGGAACAATGCAGCTAGACCCTTATCGAAATATATACTCCGGTTGACTGTGTACTATTTATATGATCAGAGAATCTCTTCCGTGATTGGTTCGGGGAATCCATCTTGCCTGTCAACCACAAGTGCATGAATGCAGCGCTTCTTAATGGCAGAGAAACGTAGGGAGGGACGGAGAAAACAGGGACGGGACTTTTTTTGGATTGTTTATTTTCAAAATTCTGCACTCTCTCTTTACAAACCTACAGCATATTTAACAAAAGGTGAACATGGCTTTAGATATTATTAGAACATAACGAATTAATTAATGAATTTCCATGGATACCAAAAGTGGTTTGGTATGCATGTAAGCCTCTGAATGCACATATAATGTTTTTTATCATCTGATTAATAGATGTATGAACTTTGCTGTATGCTTTGATACTGATCATCCTTTAGTCAAACATAGTAGCTGTTGTAAATCCGTTAATGGTACGTAATCCATTTTACCACTGCTACCATTTATTTTGGCACTAAGAGGTAATCTAAGATTTAGAAATATTTTATCAGGAGAGGATCATGGAAAAACACATTCATTTTAAAAAGTGAATGATAGATCACATAAATTCAGAACAATTTCAGCCAGGAAAAAGTCCACAGAAGAACCAAAACTGCCATGAAGGATAAGAAAAAAATGTATTTTCTAGGAAAGTCATTATTTCCAGAGGTAATGGAAAATGGAAGAAGACCATTACAGATGTTGAAAAATAATTACATTTGAGGAAAGGTGTATCAAAGCAGAACATGTCAAAATGACTTTGTGGTGAAACTTACCCATTCGTTGTTTACCGTTGAATGCCTGTGTCGTGGCGACAGCATACTACTGGGGGTTGAGTCGCCCCGGCTTCTCTCGTTGGCTTACAATCCTTTTTGTGAAGTGTAGCAGGGGGAAATGTCTATACATAATAATTGAGTTATGTTATAATTGACATAAAATACTTTGAAAGTTATTCCTCAACAATATACATTTTGAGAGAATTTGTTGATTACAATTATTAATCAGAAATATGGCAAAGATCCACAACACTGAAATTCAATCGCTTGCAAATTATTCAAGCAGCTGCAATGGTTTTCCCAACTCATTTCCCAAATCCCAACATGCTACGTGTCCACAAACTGAATTTTCATCTCCAGAATTCAAATATCAAACATGCTGCGTATTGAATGAAGGGATTACATGTTCCATTTCTCAGCTTTTCTTGTGTCTTTTTGAAGATCCATCACTATAAAACACAATAACGTTTGATGAGAAACAGAATTCTGAACCATTCCACTCGTCACAGCAGCAACACTAGCCACAGTGACTTTGGCTAGTCAGACAGATGGACAGACGGAAGCCGCTGTTAGACGCAGACAGCATCTGGTTCGTCTATTGTTGGCATGAGTCAGCAGGCCTGCTAGAAACCCTCAGTCAATATCCCATGTCCTCCTCGCACTGTTTACTACTCACAGCAACACCAACATTGGTGAGATGGTTGGGTAGCACGTACGTCAATGTCAAACCACCACTGCAATATAATTTAGGGTTTCTTCAGCGCCCCCTCAAACTTTGGTTGTCTACATACGTCTGATTTGATGTATAACCTTCTACTCATAAGACAAATAAAGTCACCCTCCCACCATCATAATTAGTGAGTAGTATAAAATACAGTATGGTTTATATTTTACACACCATCATAACATATTCGTTGGCTGTCTTGACAAAGCAATACATGTCAAATGAAACCAGATACGGCTAGAAAAACATTCCTTTAAAAGGAATGCTGTTCATATGACAAGGAAACATCATTACAAAAGTGTTTTTTTTTTTAATCAATAACAAACATTGATCATAATTATCCAACCATCATAATGACCTTTCAATAAGGTAATTATAATGTATACAAGGAATGGATACTGGAAGACATCCTTGATCAAGATGCCCAACCCCTGCTGCCCCTTAAGGACTAAGTAATCATAGTACAGGGTTTTGAATGAATCCCAGACTGTGGATGGGTTGCCACAGGGACAGAGTTTGAGTACCCAGACAGATTGACATTTGTTTTGGCGTTAGCTCACAATGCTACAACACCAGGACAGCAATGTGACCGCTGCATGGGAACACTGTAAAAGCTCCACGGTTCTAATGTTGATTGACGAAGATTTAAGAGCTGACATGATTTATTGACTATTTATTGATTATTGAGATTTAAGGAATGCATTCCAAAGCTTGTGGAATACAACCTATTGTAGTTCTGTTCTACTTCTATTCTAGCTCTGTTCCACAAGATTTAGAAAGCAGTCCTTGCTTTAACGCATGAGTAAGATCTTTTCTTCTTACCCATGTGACCCTGAACATTTATATCCTCTTCTACAAGCTGATGGATGTACTGTATCTCATCTGTGGTCTAAACTTCTTTCTGAGTGCCCTCATAATTAATGGTGGTTATGTAAGCTTGAAGTTAAGAGTTACTGTTAGCGAAGATGGTTTTCCCAGAATAAGAGCAGGCCAAACAAGTTGGGGATAGTTTCCATACCTGCTGGAGCAATAGCTTCTGTAGCTGTTCATTTCAGAGGTGTTTGTCTTCATCTCTTGGAAGGAGCCTGACAGAAACAGGGGGTGTATGAGGGGTGATTTATTGCTAATCCTGTGCAATCCATTTCATATTGTATCCTACATGACAAGTCCTCCAAGACAGCATGCTTACATAATGTAAGGAGGATAGACCACTGGATTTACTCACCACCAATATATGTCATTGGAAAAATATGTTTGTAAATAATATTGAAAAGTTGTTAGGGAAAGAAAATATGTCCCAGGTAATTGCACCCTTCACACATTTATACAATTTAAATGCAATCAAAGTCAATATAATACAATGTGAATGTTCTCCTAATGCATTCATTACACTGCACTCCAAGTCAAATGATCCTGATTGTATGTTATGAAAGGTTTCATGCTGTGGCGAGAAATATAAATATAGAAATTTTAAAAAAATAATAGAGGCAATTAAATAGTGTGCTTGTATTGATCCATGCTGTCAGGATGCTGCAACCAGGAAGCACCGGTCCATAGAAGGACAGGGTCTGCTTCATAAAAACGCTTAGATCCTCTTAGTGAAGAAACTTCAACAAACCGGTCTCCTCCCAGGCAAACACACTTCTCTGTTTTACTCACTCTAATGAAGTTTGCCCCTCTCAGCTCGTATCGCTGTT
>OMKP01016067.1:26668-37858 GCA_900302375.1 Bathygadus melanobranchus
TCTACACGACGCTCTTCCGATCTCACTCACACACACACACACACACACACACACACTGTTCTTCTGCATGTTTTTGTTGTGGGGTTCTATGGGGGGAACCCAAGTGAACACAGGGAGACTCCACACAGAAAGGCCCGGGAACCAGCCCCGACATGTTGCACCATGCGGGACTTGAACCCACAACCTTCTTGCTGTGAGGCAACAGTGCTACGCACTGAGCCACCGTGCCACTATTGTACATTCCCTCAAAAGCTTTGTTTACTTCATCTTAACATCATCATCCTAACATCTCTGTCTCTCTCTCTCTTCCTCTATATCTATGCTGGAATAGAGAAGAGAATGTATACACTCAGAAGATAAAAAACGAAAAATGTGTATTTGGCATGAATGGACAGCTAGTTTTGACACTCCTATCAGCTGACAGCTAGTGCGGTCCAATCAAAACGCACGTACAGTGATAAGCGGTGAATTTAAGACCTGCTGAGCTGGATTCCACCCACGACCAGCCCAGCATCCACCTGTTTTGATTCTGCTCTGTATTGTATGTAACCTACACAATGAGTTGAGATATCTGATATATTCCATGGGGGAATTGTATAGTGCTCCCTGTTGTCAAATGTTGGTAGGCCTATGCTGTATCTGACAACACTGCCAACTAAAAGTGTATTATCGTTTCATGCAATAAATGGTTAAATCTACGACATGAGTGATTTCTGACAGAAATTAACATTTCAAATGAAGACTTGCATGTTGGGGGAGACAGAGCAGTTCACTGATGTCCTTTCCTTTGTCCTCTGTAATTAGGTTACTTGGTGGTCTTTATGTTGAGGGGGCTTCATCTAGAGTAACCGTTACGTAACCGTTATGCATGGCGGCTTCATTAGTCCAATGTTCCACTGAATGTTATTCTTCATGCGAGGCCATAAGAACGGAAAGAATGAGTCACTGATTGGATCCCGTCTCTCTGTACTGGGATTTACTGAGGAAATGCCCACCATTTAAAATGTATATTATTAGTGTATAGTGTAGAAATGTAGAAAAACTATGCTTAAATAAGAACGTTGCCAATTGTGCGTTACACAATATAATCATGAATATAATTTTGGGCAGCAACCTGTTTTTCGAGAATGTGAGTGTGTCATAAGACGGTAAGTCCCCAGTGATGAACACAATGATGAATTGTACATGCAAGCCAGACTATTGTTTAACTCTTCTGTCAAAATCGATTAAGCAAGCGGCATCAACTGAGAACCAGCCCTATGAAGGGCTTTGTTGTCTCTTTTGGGGGGGTTCTGTAATCTAGGGGGGCATGCATTCAAATCCTGTCTCTAGGGAAGTAGGCTAAATATTTGGTGTCATGGTCTAGCTGAAGAAATAAACAAAGAGAAATAGAGTAGCCAACAATAACTGGGGTACTATTGGGATATATCAATTAATATGAGAATGTAACGTCCAGCATCATAGATGGCCGTCCTCTTACCCTAGTTTAAAGGCATCAACCACTTGTGTGTGATACAAAGACGTTTGTGTGCATTTTAAACCACAGCTCATGATGTACCTCAATGGTTGTGTTGACACCATGGAGACGTATTGCATCATATCCCAGCATCAACTGAATAAATGCAACCACCACTTGTGCTTTAATTCTATTGCATCTACATTAGAAAAGAAAAACAGCTGACATTTGTCATAGTTTGTCACATCATCAAGGTCATGCAAAATATAGGCATTGGCAATTTCATCTGGTCCTTCCAACCTCTTAAATCCATCACTTTATCCCTCATCCATCTATTAGTTCTGCCTGTTTATTTAACCCAGGGGTCACAGATGGTTCTGTTGGACTAGGCTATACAACAGACACACACATACACATAGACACACTCAGTAGGTTTATGGTTTTAGAAGTGGCCAGAGTCAGCCAAAGATAAAAAAGAAAGAAGAAAACTCCACAGACATGACATCTGGAGGTCTCTAGATGCATCAATACCAATGTTTTTATTATTATTTTATTTGCCCTGACACTACTGTCTGTGTTTGTGTGTATGCACTTTCTGTAATATACAAGATAATTACCACAGCTTGAAACCAAATCGAATCTAAATATTGTGTGATGCATTAATGTACAATTCAAAACAAAATATTTTTTACTTAAGAATATTTTTGTTTAGCGTGTTGAATAGCATGCTTGTCATCTTGTTTTCACTGCTGGACAGCAGATGGCATCAATTAATAATATGCTGTTGTGAGTTTGGTGGCTAAATTGTTCAACTTAAATAATAATATAATGCAGGTTGATTAAGCAGTTAAGCAGAGAGGTAAGCAAGGCAGGCAGGTAGATGTTGAATGAATATAAACTATAAAGCACAAAGCATAAAGTGTAATGCGGTAAAGAACTATAGGCCATAGGCCAAGGCAAAATAGACTTTCAAAAGAGTCTCTGAACTTACTTAGGTCAATTAAAAATAAAAGTCTTTGGGTTTCTAACAAACCAAACCAGAAAATATGATTCCATTATCGAGTTTCAAATGTAAAGCAAACATGTTTCCTTCTACACTAACCCAATACATCTGAAGACCTTGGGCACAATAGCAACATGGTGAAAAAATAAAGAGTAAACAAAGGCTGATTATAATAATCCTGCATGTGCTCTCAAACTGCAACCACTAACGGTGCTAAAGCACTGGATCTTGTCCATCTCGTGTAAGCACAGGTCAAGAAAGTCACCTGTGTCCTGGGATGATGTAGGGCACACCCCCAGTATAACATGCCCCGTCATCCCGAAATCTGTTCCAACAGAATCTTCTCACTAAGATTCCCAGTGACAGAACTCTGGCAGTCATCCAGAATTCATAGAACTGCAGTTACATTCGTGACTCTCGTTCTATTTCATTCTTCCTGACCAAAATGACTCATACCAACCAGGTCACGAGGAAAGCCCCAAGCTCACGAGGTAGCCCCTGTGATTTGTAACCATTAAAAATCACATCAACAATCTAATTAGAGAGCCTCTGCTTTGACAGGGCATCCCCTCTGCCCCCCCATGATAAATGAATGGACTGTCAGTCTTATGCAGGCTAGCAGTTACCTTCACATAAACCTTGAGTGGCACCGGGCACATTGGCTCCTGTATCTCATCCTTCCCCATCAGTGCCTCTGGGGGGTTAAATGTCGCTAGCTCAATCACTTAGTTGACATATGCAGGGGGCAGACTTTTCGGAAGAAAAGACGGATTGGGCAAGAGTGCCACTCCTGACCCATCCACCTTCCAGCGCATGCAAACGCATGCGCAGCAGTTCTGCATCTGAGACTCAAAATGTGAGGATCTGTTGGGTTACCCGTAGTCATCTGGCAGTCTTGTGTTGCCAGACGGCTCCCAAACCTGGTAGGGAGGAATTGGTCTCTACTACTTCCCAATGGTTTCAGGGCGCAGAGGCACTGCTTGGTCACTCTGTGCCACTTAGGGTCCAAGTGGAGGCCATTCACCCATATCTGAAGGGGATGTAAGGAGAGAAGGCCTAAAGGTACCACTGCAGTTGCTGCTGCCAGCATGCCCAGCAGCTGGAGGAAGAGCCAGGACGAAGCCTCTTCCCTCTTTGGAATCAGAAAATACATTCTAGAGTAGAAGCCACTGAGCTGTGTCTGTATGCTTACCTTTTCGATGGCATCTTTTCCCAGCAAGGGTGCTGACCTCCTGGCTGAGGGCCAGGGCTTTTTTGACCACCAAGCTCCCGAGACATAAAGGCAAAGGCCTGCAGGGATGCATTGCTGAGGGTCTGGGCTGAAGAATCCACAGCTGACTGCTGCAGGGTCTGCGAAAGAGGAGGTGAGAGCAAATTCCCAATGCGGCCCATATGGGCAGCTATGTCATAGCTCCTTGTAAGAAGGTCATCAGTCATACAACACTGCCGCCAGGACAGCGATCAATGGTTCTGAGAGCTTCATCTGGGGAGACTATGAGGGAGGCAACAGATGGCTCTACTGGGGGTATATGATCCAACCCATAGCTACCTGCAACCTGCATAGCAGCCAACGCTCTGCCATCTCTAGTGTGGTGAGCAAGGGACCTTGGATCTGGCCAGCACCTCTGGAGCTCCTCATTGTAAGGCTTTGAAGGGGGAACAGTGAAGGCTGAGGGCTGGGGAACCTACCTGAAGAATGTGCTTGTCAGTGGCCACAGGGGCTTCGTCCAGCCCCAAACGTGCTAAGGCCACGTATGGCAGGCTTTACCGTGCTACGTCCAGGCTCCGCCTCATTTGTAAAGCCTCCTTCAGACCCTTGGGAGAAAGTGTTTGAGGTATGGTAAATGGTAAATGGATTGCATTTATATAGCGCTTTCATCCAAAGTGCTTTACATTGCCTCACATTCACCCATTCATACACCGACTGTGGAGTCAACCATGCAAGGCAACAACTCAAGCTCGTTGGGAGTAGTTAGGGTTAAGCGTCTTGCTCAGGGACACCTTGACAATTAGCTAGGCAGAGCCAGGCATCGAACCAGCAACCTTCCGGTTGCCAGACAACCACTCTACCTCCTGAGCTACTGCCGCCGTACGGGAGGGTGTAGCCTTCTCTTCTCCTTCCTCCTCTTCCCTTTCATTAAAAAACATAGTGGACAACATATTCTCCTCCTTATGAGGGGAGCTACTAGCGGCTGTCTGGGGCTGCCACACTGTCATCGGGCTGGAGGTTCAGCAGGAGGGCCTTAATCTGAGAAAACTCAAATGGTAGGGTGTTCACCTTCAGGGCCAGAGAGTTGACTTTCTTAGCCTTCTTAGGGGGCCCTGTGGCATTTGGGGATCCTGGGAGCTGATGTTACACCAGATGGGGGCAATCCTTGACTGCTCCCCAAGGTGGTGTCATCCATCTCAGCCAGCCTGGCAAGCTTTACAGCCTGTGGTATGAAACTGCAGCTCATGCATGGGTTATCCGACAACCCCTCTCTCAGGCGTTCAACACCCAGACATCTGGGACACTGATCGTGGCCATCCTTCGCTTGGACGTGCCACATGAATCCTGCTATACTATACCTTGGGCAATAATGCACTATGGCTAACTCTCTGAGGGCAGAGGGCTAGCTCACAGTAATGGCATGCGGCACCCAATCGTACATCCTTCAGAGGCAAAAACACCTCAGGCTAGGGGAAACACACCTTGTCCGTATGACTAGATCCGCTGATTATAATGTTTACAGCATGTGAGGCAAAAGCACCTCCAGGTGCCACGTAATTAGTGGACCACTGGCTAGCATTAACTAGTGGACATGGATGCTAACTCATCAATCAACAGTACTTAATAAAACATGTTTATAAAAAAGACTATCCTTTGGTGGTCAGGAAGAAAGAAATAGAAGCATATATATGTTTGGTTGTGGATGAAACCATATACACGTTTAGACAAAGTAACTAGGCCTACTCATCAGCCTGACCCCTTAACTTTGGCTGCAGGTTCTTACTTTAGCTCTGGAACAGAAAACCAGACATACTGTTGTTTTAGACAAATATACAGAGAGTGGTTTTCTGTACATGCACTTATTACCTTGTGCAAGGATAGTGAGACTCCATATAACCCATCTTCAACACAGTGATAGAGAGAAGCAGACACAGATACATCATATGAAGAAAGTTAATCAGGGACAAATTGGGGCCGAGTCCTGTTTTCTTATTGTTTTTGTTTTTTTTAACTTTTGGGTTATATTAGATCTTAAAATTCGTATAAATCCTCATTTTTTCCTCTCTGTTGACTATGGGAGCACAAAAGATTCATCACGCAGGCAAGTTGTTTATCAGCAAGGTGGCCAAAGACAGCTCCAACAAGGGCTTAACTGAAACTGAGCATCTGTCCCTAATAAAAAAACAACCTTGAGGTCTTCCCTGAGTTATTGCAGCCCTTTGGTCTGATAGCTTTTCTACCCCCCATTCTACATATCGCTCTGTTTTGCTCTTGGCTCTTACATGCTCAGAATGAAGTTCCTCTTGGTCTTCTTTGTATAAAGTATAACCCTCAGCACCATTAGTAGCATATGCAGTGTACAGGATATTGAAATCAAAACAAGAGAAGATTGTTAAGCACTAGAACAAGCTTTTTAGAATGTCATATCCGCTGTGGTTCCTACTAACTACAACTACTACTGCTGCTAAATGGTAAATGGACTACATTTATATAGTGCTTTTATCCAAAGCGCTTTACATTTGCCTCATATTCGCCCATTCATACACCGACGGTGGTGTCAACCATGCAAGGTAACAACCAGCTCGTCGGGAGCAGTTAGGGTTAGGTGTCTTGCTCACAGGGACACCTCGACAATTACGACAAGCACTACTACTACTACTACTACTACTACTACTACTACTGCTGAATTTATTGATAACCTCATCCCGCTAAAGCTGATGAGATGATAATCAGTGAATCACTTGATTGTGGGATCAGTTGATGATAATATATGATGAACTGCCTTATTAAACTAATTCTACATCTTTACAACATATACATATACAACGATACTCTAGATCTAGATTCTGTGTGTGGTCGTTCAAATGTATATTGTCTAGATGACAGTGGTGGAAAAAAAGGCTTCACCAAATACAAATAATGACTTAAAATATAGGTTTTTATTGCAGAATCATATAATGATTAACACTGTACGGTTATATGGAATATACATCACAGCCACAGCCTGCCTTCTACAAAATAATAATTGAAAAAAATTAAATACATAATAATTTAGCCACCACTATTGACGTATACATGACAGACATAACATTGAATAATAAATTAGGAGAATATTTAATAAATTACACAATCATATTTATAATGAATATTTTTTCAGTGGCATTTTGTGGTTTTGGCAGGATCCTCTTGCCATTCACTTACTAGGAAGGAGACACATGTGTCTTTTGAATTGTTTTAGGTTTGGGCGAGATAGCACTATGTCCAAATCATGTGATGGAATAGCATAAACATGGAAATATGTTAGCATTTCATTGCTCTTCTGCTTGACAATCCATCAGGTATTGTTCTATATTAATATAATCAAAAATAGACAAAGGGGAAATTGTGTAACTCATATTTTATTTTTCAATTCTGTGAAAAAAGGGAACCTATCTAATGCCTTTATCAAAACAATATGGTAACACATTCACTCATTATTATACAAGGACTTCTCAAAATATCAAAAGTATTTACAAACTATGTCCATTAATGTACAAAATTGTTGAGAATCCCTATACAAAACAGAATGCAATGCTACCATAGCGCTTGACCTGAGGTAGCATACAGAAGTCCAAATATGTTTAAGGGATACAGATGTAAAATGATGGTTTAGTTTTGATCAGATATGGGGAGATATAGTTAGCAAAATGTGCCAGTTTTAAAAGTAATCTGCCTTAAAACTATGAGGAAAAGGCAGACAGTATACGTCTGATTTAATGGAAAACAACTTCTAATCGTAATTTATAATTCAAATGTATGTTACAATCTCAATATGCTTAACTCAAAGAATTACAAATACGCCTCTACTATAACGGTGGTTACTCAACAATCCAAAATAGAAATGTCCTTCCGCTGTTGCACAGTACATGCAGAGCTGTATTTTGAAATGCTTTAAGCAATTTCCCATTAATTGCAACAAAATGTCAAAACACTGAGAATTTAATTTCCCCAAATTACTTTCCTTAACGCAGGTCCTCTCACATCATAATACACCCTTGCACAACATAATGAAATGGGATAAATTATAAATGACATTTAGACTTACATTTAGAATAACATTTTGAATCCAAATGAAAAGAACACAGAACAAAGTAACAGGGAATCTACAATGATAACAAAGAAACTGTTAATATATTCAAACACAATATCAAATACATTCTGTACAAGATGATTAAATACAGTGTGTTACATTCCTGTGTATTAAATTCAATTTTGAAATGTAAGGTAATTTAATAATTTTAATGTAAACATAATATCTTTACACCCTATGTTATTTTAATTAAATATCAAGATTCACAGCACCAGCTGTTCAATAAATCTTGATTCAAAGTAACACTCTGCATTCACACAGGTGTATCTCTAAAAAATGTATGCATTTTTATTCTTGGATGAAGAGAAAAGTCCATTAAATGCTGAAGTTACTTATAGCGGTTATTACGTAGAAAAGAGAAGTCATCTGTAATGTGTTCTTTCTCATCCAGATACAGTGGTGCTGCCATGACATCCATCCTGCTGGCCTTCCTGTTCCGGGAGGAACTTTGAGTCTCTGGTCTCTAGAGTAGGTCTCACTCTCTCACAGCCAGTATAGTGTACAGGTGTCTCACTCTCTCATAGCAAGTATAGTGTACAGGCGTCTCACTCTCTCAAAGCAAGTATAGCGTACAGGCGTCTCATTCTCGCACCGCAAAGGTGCGGAAAGAGCCACCTTCTGTGTTGCTCTTACTGAAAAAAAGACAATTCAGAAATCATTAATCAATATGAAAACAAATGTGCTGCCTGTATAGAAATGAAGGTTATTCCTTATTAGAAGACAATGATACTGTTTGGTGTAGATATGCCAGTCTACCATCCTGTAATCCTACCGTGCATGAACCCTACAGAATGACATTGAGTGTTTATAGTGTATATAAAGACATTGTAAATTATGGCTTAGACCTTTTCAATGACCCGATTCTTATTAGCTTGATGACTTATTATTGGCACATTAACAGTAAGGCCTTGAAATGCCGCCATGTTAACTGGTATCAGGGATGAGGCTTGTCTATAGGTTTCAGATCCCAGGTCATTATCTCCATAGAAAAACACTGTGCCAATGGCCGACAGCTTTTCCATCCTCACGTAACTGGATAGGCTGTAATTACTGACAGCAGAAGGCCAATTCCCCCCCTCCCCTCTGCATAAGAACATACGCGTGGTTTTAACTTTCTATTGTCCTCCACACGAGTGATCTGAGTAAGGAGTTTTTGCATTAGATTGGTACTCGAGCAAGGATCATTTTGAACATTCAGCATTTTTCACACTCCATTGAAATGCAGTGGTTAAAGTAAGCACAGCTCCTGTGTGTGGCCCATCCACAGACCAGCTCCACCACACCATTACTCCACCAGCAGCATGTGCCAGTGGACGTGGTCACAGAGGCCTTCATGGCTACGGTCTACCAGACCACAGTGTTGAGCATGATTTAAGAGATGCAAAGTGAACGGGTGATAAGAGGAATCGATACCAGTGCAATGATCAAAAAACGTAAAAGATGTACTCCGGCTGCCTTTGTCAATATATCTGTATGAGTATTTCTTTCCACATCCCACACAGATTGGCCAAGAGTAACATCTTATTACTCTAGTGGACATCCCTTTAATATTTTTTGATTACAAAAATAAATAAATAAAAATGATAATGAAGAAAGACTTTTATGACCAAATACATGACACCATGCATCAACATGGTGTTTATGACGTTTCATATAGATAGTTTTGTGTCAGAGTTACCTTTCAGACTGAATGCCATTTTTCAGGACTCCAACGTAGTTCTTCCTCCTCGCCAGCGGCAGAACGTCTACATAACCTCCTTCTGCTCTGATCGCCCCTGCATGGATGGCAGCTTTGCATATACTGGAGCTCTGTGGGGTTAAAAAATACATCTTATCATACCTAAACTACACATAAAACATTTTTATATATATACAGTATTTTATAGTTGTACATTTATTTGTAGTGTAAAGCAAGGGGCTGTAATTATGTTAGCATATCATTTCATATCTGCACAGTAATATATGATTACACAAGCGTAGATGCCCATGTGGCCCACACCAGCAGCAATGATGATTGATTAAAAAATACATAGAACTATGACAAAAAAAAGCTGCACTTGGCCTCAGTGTTCAAAGTCTTCCTTTCTCTCTGGCCTCATCAAGGCTAAGCTAGTATGGGTACCCAGTCACTGCAATGGACCATGGATCTAGATGCTAGCTCAATCTTTGGTTCTAAGGTACTTACATCACTGTAGATAGTGTTCCCAATAACAGGTGACCAGTAGGATGGCTGGCCCTTACAGTTGTTTGGACAGAAGACTCTAAAAGTACAATAGAAACATTGAACTCAAGTTTAAGGATATCTTGTTTTGGCAACCATGGAATATTTTCAACCATCATGTAATATACTGAGAATGAATATATGTGGCTGTAGTTTGAATAAATGTATATGGCAGTAACTTACTCTGTTGTGTGCATACCCTATTAAATGTGTGTACACCCTATATGGTATGCAATAGTGTAAATCACTTTCTACTGAAATGTTAAATATCAATTTGTATTATTGTTATTATTATTATTATTATTGTTGTTGTTGTTGTTGTTGTTGTTGTTATTATTAGTATTGTTATTATCATTTTGTTCTTATTAGAACTATATTTCATGACAGAAGGGAGAAGTTACCTTGGACAGTTGGATGAAGACTTTTTGAAGGGACAGATTTCGGCCACTGTCGTATAACAGTCGATAGACATTTCTAGGAAGAAAAGCCAAGTAGTAAGTAGATATGTGATGCAATGTGAAAGCCATATTAGATTCCGCTCTGGTATTCTTCAGGAAAAATAGCCTTGTTACCTTCCACTTTGGCCACCGAAAACGCATTGCTAGGTTTATATTTGCTGTAAAAGAACCACAATAGTAAATATGAGAAATGTACTGACTTAAAATGATAGTTGAATAAACACATATTACTACTCATTCATTCTTGAATTTGAAGTCACAGTAATCTGGTCATTGATTTAATTGAAGAGGAAGAGGAAGTGAGTGAGTTTTTTTTCTTGCATGGACTTTGGAAACTGATTTTGGCTAATTTTGGGCTGCTGAATCCAAATCTGAGCTCAGATGCAGAGTACAAGCCATTGGATTCGTTTTTTGATCAACCTTCTCTGTATAGTCAGCCTGAATTGAATGATCTGATCCGAGATTTGAATTTGCCAAAACAATCTGCTGAGTTGTTGGCTTCCAGACTGCAAGAGAAAAACCTTCTCAAACCTGGCACAAGTGTCTCATTTTATTGCAACAGAGAGGCAGAACTGAGGAAGTACTTCCACTCTGATGGTCAACTTGTATACTGCAATGATGTTGAAGGGCTTCTTCTCACTATGGGATTGCCTGCGTATCATTCAAGTGAGTGGAGACTCTTGACAGTTCGAAAATAAGTTTGAAATGTGTTT
>OMKP01016122.1:1202-12558 GCA_900302375.1 Bathygadus melanobranchus
CTGTAGAATTTTCTTTCTACAGTAAAAGGCTATCTTACCTTGTTGCGATCAGCTGAGTAGCGTGGATCTATGACAGTGTGTGTGTGTGTGTGTGTGTGTGTGTCTGTTCCACCTGCCTGCTGTCACTGTGGAACTAGGACATTACCTGGAGTCAGGTGTCACGTGCATTGAAGGCTCAATGAGTGTGCGTGTGTGTGTGTGCGTGAGAGAGAGCGAGAGAGCGAGAGAGAGAGAGAGAGAGAGAGAAGGACCACAGAGCCAGAGAGATGCAGAGGAGTGAGAGACAGAGAATTGTGTGTAAATTAAAATGTGCAAACAGTATTCCAACCATCACCAAGGGATCACCAACGTATTTCAATACGGCGAGACCTCTCGCACCCTGGATGTATGGAAGCCATGTTTAGGCCAATGTAGACGATGTGAGCTACCGCGATGGCTCTCCACCTATCCTCTACTATCTGTGGGGTGCCATTACACCCGGGTCAGGTGTAGTGGTCTGAGTGTGTGTGTACGGAGGGGATGCGTCTCTGCTGCTGCGCTGTGCTGACTGAAGAAACACAGTGATAGTTTGTTGTGTAGCCACATATCCCGAGCAGGGGGAGAACAGAGTGGCATTCACCACTCACCATGTGAAACGGGGCTGCTTTGCACAAAAGCTTCCATTGTGAACCAAGCCCTGAATGCGAGTGCACATGTGTGATTATAATGCTTTGTAATGCACAGCAGCACAGCTGTCCGACAGCACCATTCTTTCATAATGAGAAAAAAGACTTGAATCGTTTGGGTACCAGTGTCGTCTGCGTTAAAGTCTGTAGATATACAGACTCTAGGGAGAGAGATCAATCTTCAATCAATAGCATGTCACTATGAAATATCAACAGCCAGGTTTCCTTCATCCAATGGCCTCCATGTACGATGAGGAAATGACATCCTGTTTTAGTGACCACCTACCCTCTCCTGCCACCCCTGCTCTTCCATCCCAGTGACTAAGGGTTGAGCTTGGATAGCATACAAGGCACCCTCACAGGGATATGCTAATGACGGCCTTCTACCAACCTGAAAGCTGCCTCTCTCTTACTGTACCGCGGGGCACTTCAAACACAGACTGCTCTCTGACTGCAGAGTATAAATAGAAAGCTTTCGCTGAGCCCACCTCATAACATGCACTTCCACGCATACACATGTACCCACGCAAGTTACCGATGGGAGATGATGCTATCTTGGACATTATGCTAGAAGTTAAAGTGGGCCACATCTCGGCTCAGGAAACGCATAGAGTACGCATCGAATAGCAGGAAGTGCCTTTCTATGACACCCCTGACACGCAGATTCATGGATCACAAATCAAAACAGCAAACATACGGTTGACCAATGTTAACCTTTCACAGAATTTCCCCCCAATTGATTTTGAATACAAAGGTTTTTTATTTGAGGGATTAAAATAGGTCCAAGTGTGGTTAAGTTTCATGTTTCCATGACTTAACGGAATAGGACAGAACCCAGATGGAGGGCTGGGCAATATAGCCATATTATATTGATATTGTGATATGAGACTAGATATCATCTTATATGGTCATGATATGGCATAAATGTTGTTTTTTGGTATTAAAGGCTTCATTAAGATATCACAGGAGATTGGTCCTTTATTAGCCACACAGAACACACGCTGTGAGCGGCGACACATCTACAGATGCATTTTCAGTGGAATGTATCCTCTGCCTTTATCCCATCCTGGCCGTCCTCACCCAGGAGCAGTACGGCGCCTGGGGACCAAGTCCAAAGTCCAGTCTGGGACTGGACTGAAGAGCAATCTGTTTTTCTGCATGTTTTTCTTGTGGGGTTCTATGGGGGGAACCCGGGGAGAACACGCAAACTCCACACAGAAAGGCCCGGGAAACAGCCCCGACATGTTGCACCATGCGGGACTTGAACCCACAACCTTCTTGCTGCGAGGCAACAGTGCTACGCACTGAGCCACTGTGGCACGTTACACACTACAGTAAAGTGAGGTGACGTTCTTACCAGACTGTCTGTTAGCTATAGCTGTTAAAGCTGTTATAGCACTAAAGTTCTTCACTTTATCATGTGGTTATTTTATATAGACTATTTATTTATTGAATTACCAGAAAACATGCTATATCGTGATATATATATCGTTATCGAGATATTAGAAGAAGATTTTGGCCATATCGTCCAGTCCAATATGGCCAGAATCAGGAGAAAATAAATCACAGGAGATAAATCACAGGAGATAAATCACAGGAGATAAATCACAGGAGATAAATCAAGTCATTTAACTAAAACCATGTCTTGGTCTGTCAACACGCCACATTGTGTCAGTTCAAGAAACAGAAGCAACCATCTTTCTTTTCCGTCTGTGTTGTATGTATATTGGGAAATGGCCTGGGTCCACTCCTGCCATCACAGTTGATTGTATTGCAATGAGGTAAGGGTAATTATTAGATCTCTGGCTTAGATAAGTGCCGGATGTCAGCTGGGATCCACTCCCTAGCGCCCACCGACAGCTCAGATCCCAACACTAATCATTTTGCAGGTGCAATGAAATCAAGAGTCTACCATGTGATGAGCTACTGGGGGCCCACAGATCTGGCCCTTAGTAATAACACTAAGTGTCTGGTTCATGGAAATGCTGCGCCACACTGAAGTACTTTCAAACCAAACCAGACAGATTTTTTAATGAACGTTTGTGAGATTTTCTTACTTCATGTTTTTGTTTGTACATGAATGCCTATAGACTCTTAAGCTTAAATGCAAAGCATATGAGCTATATAATATAGATTCAATATAGAGTACATTTTAAATTAAGGCAAGCATCCAGCTTACACCACCCAAAACGAGCGTACACAACCCAAAACCAGTTTACACAACCCAAAACCAATTTACACAGCCTGAAACAAGTTTATACAACCCAAAACCAATTTACACAGCCCAAAACCAGTTTATACAACCCAAAACCAGTTTATACAACCCAAAACCAATTTACACAGCCCGAAACCAGTTTATACAACCCAAAACCAATTTAGACAGCCCAAAACCAGTTTATACAAACCAAAACCAGTTGGCAGAACACAACACCAGGACTGCAGTAACTGCATTTTATCCAAGCCCGGTCATTTATTTGGGGGCAACATGCCAATTTCTTCGCTTATCTCCTACCCTACTCTGAATATAAGAACAATGACGTTGACAGCAAATACAGTGTGAATGAAAGCAATACATGGTTACCGATTGTCAGGGAACAATAATAGGGAACAATACAGACATTTCTGTCTCAACCCGTATAAAGCCAGCAGAATGATGACAAGTAGACCTATCGTTTTCACCTGACAGATACACACATAGAGATAGACATAGGGAATGGACGGAACCCATCCTTTCTAGAACTGCTACGGTCAGACTGACATCGTGAATGAGGTTTAGGAATAGGTCCGAGGTTTCAAGACGTACTAAGGAATGTATGCACAACGACAGATGGGAGATAAATACGCAATACTGAGCATTAATTGCAGACGAAGAGGCGCACAGAGAACAAAGAATCCGGCCTTTTGGATTTATGTGTATAGCCTATTTCAACACAAATAAATCACCGAATAATAAACCGTGATCGACAATGATGTATCACGATACGGTTAATTATTTAGTATATGCAGTTGTCATGACCAGCGTCTGCGCATTTTACAATCAGATCAAAAGACAAGCCCTAGCCCCTATATAGCACATACAGCACAGCACACACACACACACACACACACACACACACACACACACACACACACACACACACACACACACACACACACACACATCTGTGAAGGATGAAGCAAGCTCTATGCAGGTCAATGCAAATGAAAGGTAAGCTGCACAAGGTCATCGGCTCGTGGTGAAAATGAATCCGCTAATCATCATCATAAGGCCACCGCCATGTAGAAGAAAACAATCATAATTCCACAACCTTTAACGCGATGGTGACGCTTCCACCGATCAACCCGGGTTTCCCGTATAGCGCTCCGCTCACACACCACACGCACGCCAAGGTCTCTTTTGTGTTGCTGATGCTGCGGGTGCTCGCGAGAGAAACGCACGCACGCAAGGGGAGGCAGCGTCGGCCGCGGAGCTGCACAGCTGCACGCACGTGAGAGCGGAGGGTGTGGCCGCGCAAGCAGAAGCAGCAGCGATCTCGCCTGTGGGTCCAGATGACAGATGATCAGAAAACGCGTATGATCTTTAACAGCGAGATCGAAACGAAAATGAATGCGATTCACTAGACGTGAGGCGTGGATTTGAGTGAACGTTGCAATCGCCATGTCAACGGTCTACTTCATTTTAGACCGTAGTGGGTGTTATTATTGTTATTCTTATTATGTATCATATATTTATGTATTTATTTATGTTTTGTGCAGTTATTTAAGTATTATTGTGATATGGTTGTTATTATAATAATTACTATTATTTTACATAGCGGCTGACGTGTCATTATACTCCTGCTGGCTAGAGTAACATTGGACACATTGGTCCAGTCAACTCTGGACGACGTGGTAAAGATAGTTTCATATTCCATATTCGCCAGACATTCGGACCCTAAATACTCTTTATAATCATGTTTCAGATTTGTGAAAGCTTTTGTCTATTTTTTTTCTTCAAACAATGGCTTTTAGTCATAGTCCACATTAGACCACGTCTACAATGAAAACCAAAATACTTAGACCCACCAAAGCTGGACTGGATTATCATGTGGACCCTATAGACTCATGACAACCATGTTTCAGATTTGTTAAGCCTCTTCTATTTGTGAAAACAAAGATAATTTGCCAGCAATGACTGCTACTGCCTGGTTTTGTTGTGCATTTGACAAATAAAGAACTCAAGATGGCACACACAACAAACACATGCTGTAGGCTGTAGTATTAGATTAGCCTACGGTTTACATGCAAACAATGTGAACCACTATCCACTTCATGCCCTACTCTTCACTACAATGTTGTGCCAGCGGTGGAGTCAGGGGTCAATCATATAGAGTGGACCTAAGTCAATACATTGGCTGGGCATACAGGCCAACATTAGGGAGCGAGCACATCACAAACCATTGGTAAGTGTTGACCTCGGGCACAATACAAACACTTCACACAAAGTGTTTACATCGTTACGGCTGCACATACATCGACTGCCTTAACAGATTAAGATGGAGAACACACTGACTTAGCGCAAAGCCTGCCAGCATCTTTTGTTTTACTTGTGTTCCTGTCTGAGTTCCTTCATTCCCCATGTGGCAGTTGACCACGCCACATGCCACATTAAGTGGCTTTTGCAGGGCTCCCCAACAGCAGGACACAAGTGGATGATGTTGAATAAAACGGTTTATTGGGGAGTTTGAAGTTGTTTGAAGACAATACAGGTATTACATGCTAGCGCTCTCTCTGAGTGTGTGTGGTGATGGCTTGTTTAACCTGTGGGCATTGATTAGCCAATGCACCACAGGTGTGCAGCCTCATCCAGCCCCAGACTAATCAGCCTGACCAGGTGCCAGGTGAGGCTGCTTAAACCAGCCACTAACCACACACACTCCACAGACTGCATTTGCCAAATGACAATATTTCCTCTGTAAGGTTTTAGTCATTGATCCGGGCTCAGTTTATACGTTTGTGTGAAACAGTTTCTAAAATGTGTCCAAATGTGCTGAAATCTAAAATATGTGCTGACCAAGTTGTATTGAATCTAAAGTGCAGTAGCTTTCAAATCATTAATTATTTGAATATAAATTCATATATATTAATATTTTTGTATAAGTGAGTGTTGTGAGCCTGGATTTGGTGGGTACTTCAACTATACATAAAATTAACATAATAAACACAGAATAGGTCAGCTGTAATCAAATACATAAATAATGCAAATAAAAAAGCTAATGATGCTTTGTATGTGCATTTCAAGTACACATAACAATAGTATATGTGCTTTGCTTATATTGCTTTGGGTGCCATATTCATATAGTAAAATAATGCATTGCATAAACATGCACACACAGGCCAAGCCTAATTGTATTAGGGGAAGAGGGATGCAATATGTGTCGGCAAATAGGCCTACTATTTTTGGTATATTATACAGGTAATCTCATCTTATGTATACTAGGATTTTTGAACCCTCACCATCGACGTCAACTCACTTCTCTCAATGGCTCTGGCGCTACCCAGAGGCCGAACATTCTTGCGCAGAAAAGCCTACATATCCCACAATTCAACACGGGCGCTCTACTTTTTAAGGAAAACAGTAAACGAGACGATAGGCAGTCTTAAGACAACTGGGTACGTGGTAGCCTTTAAAGTCTACCCCCCGCCCCCCATCAAGAAAAAGAAAGTATTCACATACAGCTCAACTCCACAGAAACTATGCTTCCGCGAAAGCAGGACTATTCGGTGAAAGGAGTTAACGGGCCAAGGAGCCGCTCAACTATGAACTTTAAAACGATGAAGTTGGGTTCCGTACGCCACAGTTCTGCTGTGTTGCCGTCGGTGCTGACGTTCGCCGTGATCGTCGCGTCCGGAGGCCTGCTGCTTATGATTGAGAAAGGAATGCTGAACAGCATGGAGACACCTCCACCTCGAGGGAACGGCCGGTGGTCCCGTTCCGACGGCCAGGGCGCACAACACGACCCAGTGGCGGACACGGACTTCCAGGTATGCCTCTGCGTCGCTGACATTCTGGCTGTATTGACATTCTGGTGATCTTGGAGCAAGCGACAGTCCAGTTATAATCACTGACTGTCACTAAGTAATGTTTTACTCAGTGAATAAAAACATACTAATTACGTAGTTAAGCCTACTACTTTTTGTATCCAATAGTTTTTTTGTATCTAAATAGCCACCAACTATTTAACTAACTATAAAGCCCCCTTAATTTGTAGCCTACGACAAATGTTGCAAGCAATGCACGCTTTTATTACGATTATCCTTTAGACCTCGCAAGATACACTGGTAGAATCAGACACCTTTAATGGTTGTCTATGCAGCCTTTATCACATACTCAGACCCTGCCAACGCTAATATGAATCATATCAGAAATACCAAATCACTCAAGAAAGAGCTTGTGTGAGTCATATTGATATTGCAGTTATCCTTATCCATTATTGTGTGTGTGGGTGTTTGGGGTCACATCCAGATCCTTCAAGAGATCCGCAACCGCACGATTCGAACCATGTGTGGCCAGAAAAGCATGCCCCACGACGTGTGGTCCCTGAGCCCCCTGCAGAGGAAAACCCTGCTGCAGCATGTCCTGGTGAACGACCAGCACCGCTTCCTCTACTGCTACGTCCCCAAGGTGGCCTGCTCCAACTGGAAGAGGCTGCTCAAGGTGCTCAGCGGCGCCCTGGGGGACATCGACGCCAAGATCAAGATGGACCACCACAACGACCTGCTCTTCCTCTCCTCCCTGAAGCCGGAGGAGATCAGCTACCGCCTCAAGCACTACTTCAAGTTCCTCTTCGTGCGGGAGCCCATGGAGCGCCTGCTCTCGGCGTACAAGAACAAGTTTGGCGAGATTGAGGCGTACCAGAAGAGGTACGGCGTGGAGATCGTGAAGCGCTACAGGAAGGGCCCAGGCGGGAAGGCGGCCTCGTCGGCGAAGGGGGACGACGTGACCTTCGCCGAGTTCGTGCGCTACCTCCTGGACGAGGACGCGGACCGCATGAACGAGCACTGGATGCCCGTGTACAACCTGTGCCAGCCCTGCGCCGTGTCCTACGACTTCATCGGCTCCTACGAGCACCTGCAGCGCGACGCCGACTACGTTCTCCGGCGTGTGGGGGCCCCCGACCACATCCGCTTCCCCGCCAGGCAGCAGTGGTACAAGCCGGTCACCTCGGAGACGCTGCACTACTACCTGTGCAGTCTGCCGCAGAAGCTGCTGAAGGACCTGCTGCCCAAATACATCCTAGACTTCTCCCTGTTCACGTACCCGCTCCCCAACACAACCACTCAGCACTGCAGACATTAACGGTGCACGTGGCCTATAGTTTTGGAATTATTTTTCTATATAGAATCTGGAGTCTCTCAGTTGTACAGCGTATTTTATCCTAGGGAACAGGCAGTATGTAGACCCTTTTCACAGAGGCGCCAGGGCGCGGCCAGACTAAACTAGTGAAGATATCACACATTGTTACTTAAATATCATGCCCTGGTAGCTAAAAGTAGCAGACTCATAATTCATGTTATGAGTGACAACTGTGAAATTGTGGTCACAGCAGGGATGCAGCCGATACTCTTATCGGACAGCGGAACACAACATTTGACCATTATTGTAAGTATGTTTTTAAGTAGGTCTCAATTGGTATTAGCATGTCCCTTGATTCATTTCTTTTACAGAGGTCATCTGTAAATCATTCCAAAGAGTGAGAGTTGCTGGATGTGAAACCACTAAAACTTGAATCAGTTGCATGAACAGAAAGCCACATTTAACAGGTCACTGCCAAATGTCGTTACTTTGAGTTGTTTACAAACCATGTCTGTTACATTAGATAGATTTTATATGTATTACACGTTGTATTCAACTCAAACTCTGTTTATTGTGAATCATGTTTTTTTGCTCTGGTTTTCAAAGATGGAAAATTGATACGTACACAATTGACACATCTCATCATGTAATGTAAAGTAGAACAGACCAAAAAATCAAACCCTAAGCAGACAGCATGAGAAAGACCAGCAGGGTGATGCCAGATCACAGTTGACTGTTTAATCTATTTATTCAGTAATAATTTAATATTTTCTCATTCACATATAAAAAAAACGAACATGTACATCAAACACAAATGTGAAAAAACACACAAAAAGGTCATGGCCAAATCTAGTTCATCTAAGCAGAGCCACAAATTATGTGTGACATAATTTCTCAAACATGTGAAATAGCATGATTTTAAGTTTGGTGGACGGAACTTAATGCCAAAGCAAGAATGTAATATTTCCTGGCCCTGACCCTGAAGCCAGTCTGGTCCGGTGCTGATGCTAGGTTGCTTACTCCAGAGTAATCCTTCATCTCTGCTGCTTGCCTGCTACTCCTTTAAAGCTCACACTTCTGTGGAGGGCAACAGAACAGCAAAACAGTTTAATGAACTAAAAGTGTCAATTTTAAATATTACGGTTCATGTTCTTGTTATTGGCACAAAAAAAAAAAGGAAGAAAGTACAGACTTCTCTGGCAACTTGTCAGCGGAGCGGTCCGGGGTTCGGAGGATGGAGCGCTCGGGGGAGGAGGGACGTGGGCTGAGGGGGGAGGAGCTACGCAGCGACGAGAAAGAGACTCCCTGTCTGCGCATCTCCTGAACAGCCCTCTCGCTGTGGAGAAACAACAAGATGAGCTCATCTACATGATGTGTCAAGGCAAATAAAACCGACGAACCATGAACAGTGAAGCACTACAATGTCGCAGGTTAGGACAGGTTTAAGCTTAAACCACAACCTTCCCAGGACTTTCCATTTCACAACAGCCGATTTTAATCTCAAATAGTTTGAGCCTGAAAAATGCGCGTTCATGACAGGCCTCAAAAGAACATCATCCCCTGAAAATGTGATCAATCAGCGAATTCCCAAGCAGTCAGTCCTATTTCAGTGCTTTTACTGGTTGAAGCCATCGGTTCATTTGCACTACGTCACCATGGAAACGCTGGCCCTGCGTGACTAGTTGAAGCCATCTAGCGTTTTCCAGACTTTTTTTATTTATTTATTGGTGATTAAATAACAAAACATAATAGTATATTAATCTATTTATTTTTTGAAGAAAGGTAAAGTTTACCATACAACCTACTGTAGGGGCATGAACATGCAGCAGTTGAATAATTGGCATTACAAAATAAATAATGGTAATTCATGTTAATCTTAGTCTTAGTTTAATCTCCGGTGGTTGTGTGCTGGGGACCTGTCGCTGAGCGCGTCAACAATAGCCTACTAAAGGAACCACGGAGAAACCTTAAAGCCCCTGGCCACTGCCGTACCGCTGGACCCATCGCTACCACTACTGTAACTAAGAGAGTCGCCTATTACTTCAATCTAGACACGCCACGTTAAGTCTCCTTTGTCGTTCAATTGAAATACTAACGAGGAGGAAAGCGCCCGCTACATTAGTTAGGCTCACAGCACGAGTGGCCACGGCAACTGAACTGAAGACGCCACGATTGGTATCTGCTACCGATAAATCCCCTGAATTCTGACTCATCCGGTTCACGCGGACCGGACCCTGTGGTCGATCCTTTGAGGCTGCATCTGCAGCCTGTTACTTCCACCTTATTAACACCGGCTGGTGTTTTATTCCAAACACTTGTTACTTACACTCATATAAACGGGTAGTACGAGCCCGTGGTGAACACACCGGGGAAGGCCACTCCTGCCTGCTCGTACGTTGTTGTGCTGTGGTTTGGGAGCAGCGCTAGCCACTAATGAATGTCTGATGTGTGTGAACCAGCAGACCAACAAACACAGCATCTGGCATTTCACTTGTCAGGTGTTGCCCGCCGCGCGGTGGCCATGAACACAGCCTTACTTCAGCGGTTCAGATGGTACGGACGACTTTAATCTCCACGTCACCGATCACCAGAAGTACGTACACTGGTGATTGATTGTGATGTACACATTGAAATGATCGACAGCTCTAAATGACTTTATTTTGTATGCCTCTCGAGTAGAGTTGTATCGTGTGTGTGTAACACTGGCTCCCGAGGACCACCTCACCGCTCAAAGCGCTCGGTAGTCAGCTGTCTCTTGAGAACGTCCATCTCTGTCTGCAGCTGAGACACTCTCCCCCGGAGCTGAGACACCTCCCTGGCATGTCCTGCACTATCACACACACAGTGTTATTATTATGTAGTGCAGTAGTGTGTGTGTCCATTCACGTAATGTTAGTCAACAAAAGAGGGCATGGAGTGTGTAATTCAAATGTTTGCTGTTTTGTCCTCAAACTACCAGATGATACACACCTTATAATAAACTACCAGATGCTACACACCTTATAATAAACTACCAGATAATGCTA
Source organism: Bathygadus melanobranchus (assembly GCA_900302375.1). Classification (NCBI taxonomy): domain Eukaryota; kingdom Metazoa; phylum Chordata; class Actinopteri; order Gadiformes; family Macrouridae; genus Bathygadus; species Bathygadus melanobranchus. The sequence continues at coordinate 12,230 of OMKP01016122.1, forward strand.
CACACCTTATAATAAACTACCAGATGCTACACACCTTATAATAAACTACCAGATAATGCTACACACCTTATAATAAACTACCAGATGCTACACACCTTATAATAAACTACCAGATAATGCTACACACCTCATAATAAACTACCAGATAATGCTACACACCTTATAATAAACTACCAGATAATGCTACACACCTCATAATAAACTACCAGATAATGCTACACACCTTATAATAAACTACCAGACAATGCTACACACCTTCTAATAAACTACCAGACAATGCTACATATAATCAAGTATAATAGAAGCATAAAGGAGTGGACCAGCCTTAC